>CAXKVI010000001.1:5317950-5372950 GCA_964058755.1 Campiglossa producta | reverse complement strand
GGATGTTGGCGTATTTTCTTTCAGCAAACTTTATTCGAATCCCTACTTGATTTTCCACTTTCATTATTGATAGCGGCTTTAATGCGTTTTTTGCCTTTTTTCTTTTTATTTTATTCTGTGCGTAGTTCTGGTTTTATTTCGTTTGTTCATCAACTTGAAAGCTTATAAACTCGACACTATACTTTGCCACTTATACAGTCCAATACACACCCCAACCCATTCCCGAGAACTGCATATTTATGTACTAGGGCAGACGAAAGTTTATTTTATTTTGTTATATTTTATTTTATTTTATTTTATTTTATTTTATTTTATTTTATTTTATTTTATTTTATTTTATTTTATTTTATTTTATTTTATTTTATTTTATTTTATTTTATTTTATTTTATTTTATTTTATTTTATTTTATTTTATTTTATTTTATTTTATTTTATTTTATTTTATTTTATTTTATTTTATTTTATTTTATTTTATTTTATTTTATTTTATTTTATTTTATTTTATTTTATTTTATTTTATTTTATTTTATTTTATTTTATTTTATTTTATTTTATTTTATTTTATTTTATTTTATTTTATTTTATTTTATTTTATTTTATTTTATTTTATTTTATTTTATTTTATTTTATTTTATTTTATTTTATTTTATTTTATTTTATTTTATTTTATTTTATTTTATTTTATTTTATTTTATTTTATTTTATTTTATTTTATTTTATTTTATTTTATTTTATTTTATTTTATTTATTTTATTTTATTTTATTTTATTTCATTTTATTTTATTTTATTTTATTTTTTTTTTTTATTTTTTTATTTTTTTATTTTTTTTATTTTTTATTTTTTCGAATTCAATTTCTTAAAAAAATGTACACCCAGAAATGTGAGTATACCCTTGCTTACACCCTTACACGCATAAAAAAATGCAGAACAATTTTCGTAGATAGTAGTTCCTTGTTCGCACTTTGCAATAAAATGGGCGACAGTGAAAATTGATTCAACTGGAAATAGAAGCAATTGCCTGTAAACAAAATAATAACAAAAAATAAAAAAAAATTGAAAAAAGTGCTCCAATAGGTATTAGCTTGAACAAAAGGCCCACAAATACCCTCACAGCAACCCAATGGTTGTGTCGGATTGTAGACCTCCTTCTTCTTAAAATACAGTAGGGAGGGCTAATTTATGCGTTTTAAGGTAAGAACTCGACAACTGATTGTTCGTGTACGTAGTTGGCTACTTTGTCGTATTGTATTCGATTTTAGAATTAATTTACCTTTGTTAATATGAGTGAGAAATGGTTATCCAGAAGACGAAAAAAACATCACTTGAAGACATTGTAACAATAAATCTATGGTTTGGTTACCCTTAGAATAGACCAAGAAAGTAAAGGAATGAAATTAAGGTGCATTAAATCAATGAAGTAGTCAGCCAACAAGGGAGATATCTCATATAATCAATTATTTTGCGAGTTTCGATATTTATTTGGGTTCATCCTTGAAAATGGATTTTCATTTCTGATTGAAAAAAAAAAAATAGAAAAAAAAGAAAATAAAATAAAAAAATAAATAAAAACGAAAAAAAGTAATATAATTAACATAACTTCTAAATTTCTTTTCGAAAAAAATGAGACAAAACACAGTTCAATAAATACACACCCACATCTAAGTGCACAAATTACATGAGTTCAAGTTGAGAAGAGATTTTTTATCTCAAATTAGTCATTCGCTAAGTATTTGAGCCCCGCACAAGTAATTAAAAAAATAAAAAACATTTTAAAGCACATAATTTACCAAATGTCTCCCTTCAACGCACACCAAAAGCCACTGCAATGCCACAAATCGTGTCAATCGCTGCTGAAGCAACTTTAGTAGACACATTGGCGGCACAACGAACAGCCTTTATTTTGCACAAACCGCTCAACCTAACCACGGGGGTGCTTTTAATTATCTCGTTTATTTTAATTATTATTTGCTTTATTCGCAATTCCTTCCATCACTTGCTTTTGTCGGTTAGCCTTAGCTTTAGTCTTTGCATTTGTGTATTGGTGTGGTTGGCTTGAAGTGCAAACAAACAAAGCGACTTCGTGATGGCAGACAATGTTACAGCGTGCATCCTGCTTGAAGTTGCTTTTGCGCTGGCAAAGATGGGTATGTGAATGTGTTTCTGTACATACGTACATATATGACGCATGCACGTGTGTGAGAATCTGCTTTATACCGCAGGCAGATCCGTGGCAAAGCACTGAAATGCAGTCAAGTACTTTCAATTTGAACAATTCAACAATTCAAAATTTCAACAACTCAAAAGGCAATTGTTGACTTATTCAATGCGTTGAGTGTCTGAGTGCAGTTTTTCATTTTCCGTTCTGTATCCTTTAGAAGGGATATTTTTGCATATTTTCCGTTACTAAATGCAGGACCACTTTACAAATATAAATATAGTAGATGAGTTGAATTTCCTCGAATAAATGTTACTTTTTGATTATTAATGATATCATTTTAAACTTGAAATCTGGAAGTATTTAACTGCAATTCAGTAAACTGAAAATTTATAAAATAACATAAAATAAAATAAAATAAAATAAAATAAAATAAAATAAAATAAAATAAAATAAAATAAAATAAAATAAAATAAAATAAAATAAAATAACATAAAATAAAATAAAATAAAATAAAATAAAATAAAATAAAATAAAATAAAATAAAATAAAATAAAATAAAATAAAATAAAATAAAATAAAATAAAATAAAATAAAATAAAATAAAATAAAATAAAATAAAATAAAATAAAGTAAAATAAAATAAAATAAAATAAAATAAAATAAAATAAAATAAAATAAAATAAAATAAAATAAAATAAAATAAAATAAAATAAAATAAAATAAAATAAAATAAAATAAAATAAAATAAAATAAAATGTATGTATGTTATGAGTTTGTGGTCATTAATTTGAGAATCTTTGAAACTTTGGTGGACTTTTGACCGTTTGTGAATAATTTTTCTTAAATTATTCTATGTTTTTATTATTAGTGAACAAGATGGAAAAGTAACAACAATTACAAGCTACCATGATTACGTAATTTCGGCCTTGCTCAAGGGCACTTATCAAATGGCTTTGTGTTTAGAAATTTTTCATCACCTTTTGTTGGTCATCGAACCAAGAACCAAGGGGATTAGGAATTTCTAAGCCCGCAGTGTGTACCTCGAATAAAATAAAATAAAATAAAATAAAATAAAATAAAATAAAATAAAATAAAATAAAATAAAATAAAATAAAATAAAATAAAATAAAATAAAATAAAATAAAATAAAATAAAATAAAATAAAATAAAATAAAATAAAATAAAATAAAATAAAATAAAATAAAATAAAATAAAATAAAATAAAATAAAATAAAATAAAATAAAATAAAATAAAATAATAAAAAATAAAATAAAATAAAATAAAATAAAATAAAATAAAATAAAATAAAAGAAAATAAAAGAAAATAAAATACAAAACAAAATAAAATAAAGTAGAATAAAAGTAAAATAAAATTAAGTAGAATAAAAATAAAATATAATAAAAAAAAAATAAAGAAGAATAAAATTAAAATATAATAAAACAAAATTAAACTGAATTAAATTAAATAAAATTCAACCGGTGAGTGCATTAAATGATCACAAAAGAAGAGCATTTAATATTTCCTAGATCTATCGTGCGGGTGTTCAGGATCTGAGCTTGCGATTGCCTAGAACCATTTTATGATAAGCATCATAAGGGTCCTGAGGAAAAAGGTATATCTCCGCTGGGAATTAGGTCTTTTCGTGATGCCCGTCTCACGCAGCCTTTTTTTATACCAGAAATCCAAAACCCAACTTCCCTCCTTGTCCCTAAATCAATTTGTTTTCATTCCTTGCTAAGTTGCTTTTAACGCAATGCATATCTCATACATTGAACTCCCTTGGGGTTTCCAATTGGCGTCAGTTATCGCTAAAAAGGAATGACTGGCGTGCTTTGATATGCAACGGCCAAAATCGCTTAGGCGGTTAAGCGCCAATAAATGATGATGATGATATCTCATACATACGTAAACTCAATTTCCACACTTTTACGGCTCTAAGCTTTGAAAACAATAAGAATAAGCATCCCCTCAGGTAAGCTCTTCACTATATTGGTATCAATTTCAAGACCTAACACTTATGACCCCTGCAAGTAAACTAAAAAATAATTCTGTGAAAATGACTCCGCAGTAATTCCATTTAAATTAACACTTTAAGTGTCGTTTAGTTAATTAAAAATGCAAACTAAACTTTTACGACAAATTGAGCTGAGGAGTATGGACTCCAAAGTAAACGAAATGAAATGGTAACCAAAAACTCAATAATCATTAGCACAACAATAATAATAAACAAATACCAACAATTTGTTCAATACGAACTTGCACACTCACACTCATGCATATACATCCATACATACATATTTACTTACACACATACGAAAGTGAGGTTATACGAGCAGTTAAGGAATATTGGGGTTGCTACAAAGTTTTAGAGCTTTTAAAAAGCGAAGCGCTCTAACTGCGGTAGCAATAAAACGAAATTAGTTCAAGGATTAGCACTCGCTTTAAGTGTGTGTACCGAATATCTATTTCTCAGTTTAATTTATGTTTTAAGTTTCAGTTTACTCCCACTGCATTACATAGTTGATTAACTTGGCAACGAATGGCAGGCGAATGGTATCAAGGGAGTAATTTAAAAGGGTGAAAGCAAGCAAGTGAACAAATTTTCACAAATATTTTGCTTTTATGTTTGTATTAAGTACCTTCAAATGATTGCGGTTTAGGAAAATTGTTTTTGGTTTTTTTCGCAAGGTGATTATGTTAATTGGTTTTCCGTGTAATCCAATTTGTGTTCTTATCAAAATAGAAATTAAAAAATTGTTCGATCATCGTTTCGGATATGTATGTGGGTCATTCATGCCAAATCGATAAATTTTTTACTTAACCCCCTGTTGGGTCATTGGTCATAATTGGTTGGGACACCCTGCCTAACTAACAGCTGTCATGGTTCAATAACCTATTTAAAATCATTTACTTACAATTAATATCATTTACTTGCTTTAAAAATGTACCTAACTGTAGCAATCCAATGTCTAGTTGAGAGCATGAACAATCATACAAACATACTTGTACTCATGCTCCCACTCAACATCATATGTATACACACACGCTTGTATGCTTAGCACAGCGAACAATAGAAGATTTCGTCACCCTTTTTTGCATTGGCTTTCGCTAGTGCAAGGCTATGTATATACAAGCATACAAACGTGTATATTTGTATGCCTTACATGAATTGGTATACCTCATTTGAATTTTGGAAATAATTAAATAGCTAGTCTATTGTCGACCACCAAGACGCGGTGTTTTATTTACGCGTGTTATTTCTTTGCCTGCTTAGTTGCACAGCCCATTTTTTCATTTTCTTTTTCGTCAAGAAAAAAGCTTTTTGACTACACATTTTTTGGCGCCCGAGCAGGGACTGTGTAATTAAGTTAACTTGTCGCGTAAAATAAATTCGCAACCTTATTTTACAATAAATTACCGCGTTTTATAAAGAAAAAAAAAATCATACATTTTTCGTCTTTCGCTCTTGGTGGTTACATTTGGGCTACCGCATCATCATCGTCGCTGGAGGATCGTATCATCGGATACCACATCTCCACATCCCAGCAGCCCGTTGTTAGCAACAAATCGCAAAGGGCTTAAATTTGTCATCAACTCAAGTGCAAGTAGCAGTACAATTTTCGTCGAACCCGCATACATTTGTTTGTACTCGCTGCTTTGCACTTTTCTTTTTTGGTATTGCATTGCTGCTGTCGCTGCGCTATTTCGCTGCCGCCGTCAACATTCTTCGTCGCTGCCTTTTGTGCAATTCTGCTACGCTCGCACTGCGCTGCCGCTAACACATTTAATTGCATATATATTTGGATATATGTATTGTATTGGTGCTGCCTAACTATTTGTCGCTACCCAACCAACATTCGAACGGTATTTCCCGCCACTTATCTTTGCTCCATTCGTACATCAAGTAAGTCTTGTCAATATTCAAATTATTGAAACCCTCAATTTATCATTATAACGTTTTCCGCAATTTACATCAAATATTTAAAATGTCTCTCGACGAGCTCAAACAACAACGAGCCAACATAAAGAAAAATATTTCTCGCATTAAAAATATTGTTGAAGCCAGTCTACGGCCAGGTGCTAAGCCATTATCTAACGCAGAATACAAGTGTCGATTGGGTATTTTGGAATCGTACTTCAAGAATGTATTGTCTACGCAAACGGATATCGAAAAACTAGATTCAGATGATGGAGGTCGTGCTGATTTGGAGGAATTGTATATCACAACAAAATTATCAATTCAGACTCAACTCTCCGAGGACCGCAATGAAACATTGTCTGATTCAACTTGCGTTATGCAAGCAGGTTCGAAACTACCCAAACTCAAACTTCCTACATTCAATGGCAAGTATTCTGAGTATCAAAATTTTATAACCTCGTTTAAACAAATTATCGATAGAGAATATAGTTTGTCCAATATCGAGAAATTTAATCACTTGCGCAACTGTCTCCAAGGTCCCGCATTGGAAACTATTGACGCGTTTCCAGTTTCTAATGAAAATTACCCAAAGGCCTTGGAAAGACTTAAATCTCGCTATGATAATCCAACCCTTATATTCCTAGAAAATATATCGTCGCTTTTTGAGCTGTCAGCTATTTCTAAACCAAACGGTGGTCAATTGAGAAGCCTAATTGACAAGGCATCTGCAATTTATGGTTCATTATTGTCTTTAGGAACTGAAGGCCAAATCTCTCAAGCCATGCTTATTTATTTAGTTTTACAGAAAGCCGATGAAGAAACCAATCGCAAATGGAAGGAGTCGTTGGACTTTCAGACACTACCCAGTTGGGCAGATTGTACCAAGGTTTTAGACAGACGTTGTCAATATCTCGATTCAGTTGATAACGCTCACGTCGTTGGACCCATTCGCCAAAATCCCAGCAAACCTTCAAAACCTAAAAATTCAAACAAAGGGTATTCATTTGCGGTATCAAATATGACTTGTTCGGTATGTTCCAGCAACAATCACAAAATACAAAGCTGCGATCGTTTTAAGGCTCTTAGCGTATCACAACGATTCGAACATGCAAAGAAAATGGGTCTTTGCATTAACTGCTTGTCAAAGGGACATCAATTGTCGAACTGCGCTTCCACGCATAAATGTAAAATCTGTTCTCGTCAACACCACAGTTTGTTGCATCGTGGGACCGCTTCAGACTCATCTTCTACTAATTTGCCATCCGCCGTTCACACACACATGGACAATACATTGTCGGATCACATTATTCTCGCCACTGCTATGGTTCTAGTTCGAGACTCTTCTGGAAGTTATCGTCTTGGCCGAGCTTTATTGGACTCTTGCTCACAGGTAAATTTCATCACCGATGAACTTTCACAAAAGCTTATCCTACCACGCAGCAAACACAACATCGAAATCCAAGGTATTGGTGAGTCCTCTACTAATATTAAATATAAAACTTCTACCAATATTAAGTCACAAGCAACAGGGTTTGAACTACCACTCACATTTTGCATCACTTCACATATCGCTTACCAACCCGAGCCGGAGATAGACACATCTTCTTGGCATATCCCATCGAATATCGTACTTGCTGATGATCAATTTTATAAAACCAAGAAAATCGACTTGCTTTTAGGGACAGAGAGTTTCTTCAGTTTACTTTCTGTAGGACAAATTAAACTTGGTAGTAATCTTCCTATTTTACAGAAAACTCTTCTGGGTTGGGTCGTGTCTGGACGCTATCGTTCAAGCTCTGAGTCGTTCAACAATAATTGCTTGTTAGCTTGCGAGGAATCAATCGATTCGAAATTGGAAAAACTGTGTTGCAAATTGAAGAAGTTTCAACCAAAGTTGATGTGTGGACTCGAGAGCAGCATACTTGCGAAAAATTGTATAACGATACTGTCACTCGAAACAGTAGCGGTCGGATTATAGTCAAAATTCCATTCAAGGACGATCCTGCGAACATAGGTGAATCATACACAACTGCTTTGCGCAGATTTAATTCGCTAGAACGTCGGTTGGAACGCTCACCTAATCTCAAGTCACAATACGTCGCATTTATGGATGAGTATGAAAGTCTAGGCCACATGGAAGTAGTCCCTTACCCTAATCTCAACGAACCTCACTATTACATCCCGCATCACTGCGTTTTGAAGCCGAGCAGTACATCAACGAAATTGAGAGTTGTGTTCGATGCATCCTGTCGAACTTCTACGCAGAAATCGATAAATGACCTACAAATGGTTGGACCGACTATTCAAAGCGATCTCGTCATTCTTTTACTTCGTTTTCGTTTACATCGTTTTGCGCTTACAGCAGATATTGTCAAAATGTATAGGCAAGTGCTGGTCAGTAAAGAACATTGCAAGTTCCAGTTTATTTTATGGAGGAGCTCGCCAAATCAAGATCTCAAAACCTACCAACTCAACACAGTAACCTACGGAATGGCATCCGCACCTTATCTCGCTATACGTAGTCTCAATTATCTCGCTGATCAATATCAGTCAAATTTCGCCATTGGTTCAAATATCGTCAAATCATCATTTTATGTTGACGACTTGCTTTGTGGTGCTGACTCCATTGCCGAACTGTCGAGGATACAAGATGAGGTAACTGAATTGTTAAAATTAGGTGGATTTGATCTGGCAAAATGGCATTCCAATCACCAGCGTTTCAGATGTGAAACTACCGACAAGGACTTAAATCTCGATGCTTCTCTCACTAGTACTCTTGGGCTCAAATGGGATCAAATTCAAGATAATTTTATTTTTTCGTGTATTCCAAAGCAGCCAATAAAAGATCGTGTTACAAAGAGGACAATTCTTTCTATAGCATCGTCACTTTTCGACCCACTTGGACTCGTAGCACCAGTAATCGTTACCGCAAAAATTCTACTTCAGGAGTTGTGGCTATTGAAACTCGAATGGGATGAGTCAGTTCCACAAAACATTCAATCAGCTTGGCAAACATTCGTCAACAATCTCTCGGATCTCGTTTCAATCAATATTCCAAGGTATTGTCTATCCACTAATATTCAGTCTTTGCAAATACACGGATTTTGTGATTCATCTATCCGCGCGTATGGCTGTGGAATTTATACTCGCATCGTAGATAAAACTGGCAATATTCGCGTTCGCCTTCTCATGGCAAAATCAAGAGTAGCCCCAACTAAACGACAATCACTACCGAAGCTGGAGCTTTGTGGTGCACTATTACTTTCTCGACTCTATTCAAAAATTAAACCAATATTTTCTGATTATAATTTTGATACATTTCTTTGGACAGATTCGCAAATTGTACTTCACTGGCTCAAACTGCATTCGGCTACACTTTCAGCCTTTGTTGGCAACAGAGTTTCGGAAATACAGGATTTTACTGCGGATGCTTATTGGAGACATGTACCAACGAAATGTAATCCAGCGGACATTGTGTCCAGAGGAAGTACACCATCTGAGCTCGTAAATTCGATTTGGTTTTCTGGTCCTGCATTTCTGTATGAAGACGTAGGGAAGTGGCCGTGTGAAACAAACAAAGGTATCGATATGGAAGTGGTTAATGCTGAAGTTCGAAAATCGGCATTCAAGGTAACTATATCCAGTAACTACCTAATTGAATCTCTCGACAGGCAAAGTTCTCACACTCAAGAAATTCGAATTGTTGCCAGAATGCTTCGATTTTGCACAAAATTAAAGAAACCCCAAACAGAAGTTGCCAACGAATCACTAACTCCCGATGAACTACACCGCGCATTGTTATGCATTGTATGGAACGTTCAACAGCAACATTTTGCTGAAGACATTCGATTATTGCAAAGGGAGAAAAAGATAAGTGGCACATTGCGGAATCTAAACCCGTTCTTGGACACGACTCAAGGATTTGAATTGCTAAAGGTTGGCGGAAGACTTGAACTGGCTGATCTTCCAGACAGCCAAAAACACCCTATTTTGTTGCCGAGTAAGTGTGAATTCACCACACGATACGTTCGATATCTTCATCTCAAAAATTATCACGCTGGACCTAAAGCATTAGTATCTTTAATTCGCTTACAATTTTGGATCGTCAACGCTCGTGAACTCGCTAAGCGCATCGTTCGGTCATGTATCCATTGCGTTAGGTACAAACCGAAATTACTTCAACACATGATGGGAAATCTTCCTGTCGAACGTTTAACACCATCACGCCCATTTTCTCGTTGCGGCGTAGATTTCTGTGGACCTTTCAACATATATCTTCGAATTAGGGGCAAGATACCATACAAAGCCTACGTTGCAATTTTCGTATGCTTTGCAACAAAGGCGGTGCATATCGAAGTCGTTTCAGACCTATCTACAGATGCATTTTTAGCTGCGCTTAAGCGAATGATTGGAAGAAGAGGTCTTCCATCAGACATTTTTTGCGCCAACGCAACTAACTTCGTTGGTGCTTGCAGCAAACTTGCTGAATTGAAAGCATTCCTTTTCAAAAAAGAGAATCAAGACACAATAACTAATTATTGCTCTAATGAATTTATAAATTTTCATTTTATTCCACCTAGGGCACCTCATTTTGGCGGCATTTGGGAGGCTGCAGTCAAATCAGCCAAAGGCCATCTGCATCGCAGCGTCATGAATGCAAGGCTAACATACGAGGAGCTCACTACAGTATTGGTGGAAATAGAAGCAGTTCTCAACTCGCGACCCATCTCACCACTCTCGTCCGATCCCAGCGACTTCGCAGCACTAACTCCAGGTCACTTCATAACTGGCAGCGCATTAAGGTCTCTACCTGAACGAATGGTAGTGGATAATTGTAACAATTTGGACAGATGGAACCAAATAACTGCTTTGAAACAAATATTTTGGAAACGATGGTCGCATGAATATATCAGCGAACTACAATCGCGATCGAAGTGGAATACTGAAAATGAAAATATCGCTAAAGACACAATGGTTCTTATCCATGAGGATAATGTACCCCCGCAACGATGGCTGATAGGTCGTGTTATAGACATAATACCAGGAAAGGATGGGCGAGTCAGAGTGGTAAACCTACGCACTCCCAAGGGAACATGTCGTCGACCAATTCGCAAAATCGCAATACTACCGATTTGAAAGTCCTTTCAACGGGGCCGGGATGTTGGGTCATTGGTCATAATTGGTTGGGACACCCTGCCTAACTAACAGCTGTCATGGTTCAATAACCTATTTAAAATCATTTACTTACAATTAATATCATTTACTTGCTTTAAAAATGTACCTAACTGTAGCAATCCAATGTCTAGTTGAGAGCATGAACAATCATACAAACATACTTGTACTCATGCTCCCACTCAACATCATATGTATACACACACGCTTGTATGCTTAGCACAGCGAACAATAGAAGATTTCGTCACCCTTTTTTGCATTGGCTTTCGCTAGTGCAAGGCTATGTATATACAAGCATACAAACGTGTATATTTGTATGCCTTACATGAATTGGTATACCTCATTTGAATTTTGGAAATAATTAAATAGCTAGTCTATTGTCGACCACCAAGACGCGGTGTTTTATTTACGCGTGTTATTTCTTTGCCTGCTTAGTTGCACAGCCCATTTTTTCATTTTCTTTTTCGTCAAGAAAAAAGCTTTTTGACTACACACCCCCTTCGATTTCGCTAAAAATTTGCTATCTTTTTCAACCCCCCGAAAGACATTTTTCAGAATTTTTTAAAATTTTTTCCCCCAAATCAAAAAAAGTTATGAACTTTAAAAAAAACGTTTTTTTTAATGCTGTAACGTTTTCAAAAATCGACCGCTTGGGATAATTTTTTTTTTAATTTTTGTTTTTAAATGTAGTTTTCGAAAAAAAAATTAAAAAATGTTTAAAAGCCCAGATGTTTTATTTTTTTATTTTTTTTTAAAAAAAGTCCGACCCCTTAAACTTGGCTCATTTATATCACAAGATTTGCCGGCAATCTCTTCTATTTTTTTTTGATTGAAAAAAAAAAAAGTTCAACTTTGGCTCATTTTATATAACTTTTTAATGAAATTTTTTTTTCAATAAAAAAAAATTAAATTAGCGAATTTTCGCCGAAATAGAAACTAAAATATTTTCAAGTAGAGTTGCCGCCCAGGGTTAACATTTTACCGCTTCTATTTGTATTGTGTATTTTTGGGATCATATTTGGATTATTTTAGGATCATTTAGGGGCCACTTTAGGATAAATTTGGGGCTATTTTGAGATCATTTTGGGTTCAATTTTGGATTCATTTGTGACAATTTTGGGGTCATTTTCGTTTCATTTTGCATCATTTTTGTATCATTTTGGGATAATTTTGGGATAATTTTTGGTCATTTTGTGTTCAATTTTGGATTATTTTGCGAACATTTGAGGGTTTTGTCGGGTTCGTTTTGGGTTTATTTTTGGGATCATTTTTGGACAATTTTGTGATCATTTTCGGATCATTTTGGAGCCATTTTGGAATCATTTTTGACTCACTTTGGGATCATTTTAGGGTCGTTTTGGGGTCACTTTGGGATAATTTTTGTCTCGTTTGGGTTAAATTTCGCATCATTTTGGAAACATTTAAGGGCTTTTTGGGGTCGTTTTGGGATTATTTTGGGTAAGTAAAGTTAGCGCTAAATTGATAGCACCGAGCAAGCTCGGGTGACTGTTTAGCTAAACACATTCGTTCTTAAAATATTCATAAGCATCTCTGGGACAATCTGAACTCACTCATCAACTCCCATTTAGCAAACATACCAGGGATGGGCATTATTTTTTTTCGACCTACGAGTGACGAACAAAATGATGATTTATCGGTGATTGGTTATTTAAAAAAATCAAATAAGAATTTCGGTACTGTTTCCCGATAATTTCAGGAATTTTTCCGGAAGAATTCGGCACTGTTTTGGGATCACTTCCGGACCATTTTCGGGATCATTTCGAAGCGGTTTTTGAGATCATTTTGATAACATATTTATATTTATTAAAAAATAAGCTGTCATTCATCACTCAAAATTTTATACATGATGAATAATTTTTTATTTTTTATTTAAATAATTTTTTATTCTAATTTATTCTCAAACCTGAAAAATAGCCTGTAGAGAAAATTTATAGATCAGAAGTGATGGGCTCATATAATAGGGCGGCATAAATATATTTTATCAGCAATGAATCCACACGAATATGTGGACGCCCTGAGGTGTAGAAAACTTGAAATCAAAATGTATTTCAAGTATTAAAATTTTATTTCAGGAAAGTCTAAATTTGTTTCCGAAAACGCGAGCTGGTAATCTTTTTAAAGAACTTTGAAGTCATAACTCTAGAGCATGGGTCGGCAGATTTGTAAATGCAGGTGTATAAGTGAGAACGCTTATACACGCGCTGTGATCGTCCGAACTATATTTTTAACATTCGCTGACCAAACAAGCGACACCCCCACGCGATGTGGTTTCGCCCCTTGCCCAGCGACGACTAAATCATTTGGTAAACAAAGAACACAACTTGTCTGTGTGATGAATCCAACTTGTTTGACTGATCTTAAGATCTATGAGGCGCCGATGCTTGCTCTAAAGTCACTATATGCATATATCGTTATACATATTATCGATTTTAACCACAAGCCTACTGATTTCCCTGCAGGGAGGTTTTATTTCTAAAACACGCTTCTATGTTTGTGCGTATTCTTATTTACAGCTAACAAACTAAAATAGAGTGAACAAGTTGGAGGTCGCTCAAATGAATATTTCAGTGTATTTCTGCTTAATTAAACTTTTAAAATAGTTTAATTTGAAGTTCAAAGCTAATCGATTTAGGTGATAGAGCCTCAGAAAATATTCGAAGGAATCGCTTGTTCAGAAAGATATAAATAAATTTGGAAAGTGATGTTGTGTAAAGTTTTGTAGTGTCGATTTTATCATGCAAAGTAGTATGTGGGTGTGTGCAATAAAATTAAGTGCTCAATATGTGTGGATATCTAAAATATTGATAGTAAGGAGTAGGCCAAATTATGTTCTCCACGATTAAATTGGATTAAATTTAATAATATAAATTTGAGATCGGATTAGAATAGGTTAAATTAGATTAGTTACATTATATTATATTAGTTTAGATTAGATAGAATTTATTAGATTAAATAACACTAATTTTGAGATTAAACAATATTACATTTATTATTTTAGACTAGAATGGAGTAGATTAGAGTAAATCAGATAACATTGGATTAGATTACATTAGAATAACATTAGATTAGATAAGATTAGAGTAGATTCGATTCGATTAGATTAGATTAAATATGATTAAATTCGATTAGATTATATTAGATTAGTTAAGATTAGATTCGATTCGATTATATCAGATCAGACTCGATTGGATTATATTTAATTAAGTCAGATAGGGTAGATTAGTTGATTAGATCAAATAAGACTAGATTAAATAAGATTATACAAAATTAAATTAAATAAGTTGATTAGTTTAGACTACATTAAATTAGATTGTATGATAGTTAAGCTAAAACTACTGCATGACCACAACACCAAAGTGAACACATTCGATTTCGAATAATTGTCAGTCATATTTTTTAGTTACCAAATATCAAACGAGGTCACAAAATGTGTTGAGTAGCAAAATACTTCAACACAAATTCAAAAGCAAGTTCATGCTCAACGACGTCAAAGAAGAATTAGGAGAGATATTCCCAAACAAACTACTAACTAAAAAGCATCAAATTGCAACCGGAATAAGGACGAACGAAGCAATAAAGCAGCGGAAAATGCTACTACAAACATACTACAAAATACTTTCGAACAAAAACCGAGTTTTTTACACACTAGGGGGGCTTAACAAATCTTTTCTAAAATGAAAATGATCCCCAAAGTTCGTTATATAAAAAGGTTTAATTTTAATGAATATTACTTTAAAGTCACCATTACTTTAAAAGAGTCATAACTTCAAAGTCACCGATTATTTATGGACAATATAACTTTAAAGTCGGCATTAATTTCGAGATATTATAGTTTTGAAGTCACTTTTACTTCCAAAATAATAAAGATTTAAAGTTAACATTACTTTGCCGACAACATAACTCTAAAGGCACTATTATTTTAAGGCCAACATAACTTTAAAGTCGCCATATCTTTAAAGGCAAGATAGTTCGGAGGTCGCCATTACAAAAACTCACCTTGGCTGTCATTTATTTATGGCTCGCCCTAGTCCCCGTACACACACACAACGACAATACAACTTCGGTCACTTTCCGGCTTTTATGACAATTCCCCAGCATGGCATAGGCGATTTCGTCGATTCCGTTGGGAACACAATAGCAAAGGAGTAAATATGATGGAAATAAACATTCATGATAACTAGAGATGCTCAGACATGTATGTATGTATGTATGTCAAGGCGAGAATAGTCAAAATAGAAAGCAAAAAATTTTGAAAAAATGTATTGTTTTATTTATGAAGCAAGGAGAAAATAAATGCGTGTTTGGAATTTTACGACTTTTTTTCATTCTACAATTCTAAGAATCATTTAACGTAGCCTTAACTGGCTACCAGAGCACACCTAACCAAATCTATTTCTGTTTGTGTGTGGTTTTTTGTGCGCTTACTGTCACAATTGGGAGAATGATCTACAAACTAATCCAAGCAATAAACAATAAAAGCACTAAAGTAGAAAACGGAAACTTATATCCTTGCACATGCAGCAGGACGTTACATTGAGGGTTAAATTTTTTTTTTTAGGTTCAAAAGCTATTGTAAACGCTTTCAGACACATTTTTATATGTTGGTAATCTTCCATAGGTGTGTATGTTTGTGGGTGTAGTGGTTTAGTAGCCTTTCGTGTAGGTAACTGAGACGTGACAAACAATCGTCGTTGACGAAAAAAAGGTTGAAATTAGTTTGCATTTCAAAAGAAAATTTATTTTTTGTATCAAATGCCTTCCATGCCCTCGAACTAACCAATTCAAAAATCTCTTGTTACGTATACGTCATGGCGTACCAAACAAATAATGTACAGACATATCCAACTTTTATGTAAGAAGCGAAAGTAAACAGCTATGCTTAAGCACTTTCAAGCTAACTACTCACTTCTAAGTAATTTAAATTTATATCTTTCATTTCATTGTTTGACTATTCCCTTTGTGAGAATTTTCTATATAAATATTGCCCTTCTGCTTTTATTTTATTTCCACTTATTTTCGGTTTCTACTATTACAATTTCCTTATTTAACTGTATTTTTTTAACTTTCTATAGTGCTCTTCAAAGCGAAACGTATAGAACAAAGCTTAAAAAATAAAAAATTTCCTCACAAAATTATTCAAGTGCTTGAGTAATCAAGGAAAAAAATTGCTCCAGCTGAAACCAGAGGTGGGCGCTTAATTTTATGTACTATGATTACGTTCAAAAATAAGAACATATTAGGCATGGTTATGGTATGGTTATGGTATGGTTATGGTATGGTTATGGTATGGTTATGGTATGGTTATGGTATGGTTATGGTATGGTTATGGTATGGTTATGGTATGGTTATGGTATGGTTATGGTATGGTTATGGTATGGTTATGGTATGGTTATGGTATGGTTATGGTATGGTTATGGTATGGTTATGGTATGGTTATGGTATGGTTATGGTATGGTTATGGTATGGTTATGGTATGGTTATGGTATGGTTATGGTATGGTTATGGTATGGTTATGGTATGGTTATGGTATGGTTATGGTATGGTTATGGTATGGTTTTGGTATGGTTATGGTATGGTTATGGTATGGTTATGGTATGGTTATGGTATGGTTATGGTATGGTTATGGTATGGTTATGGTATGGTTATGGTATGGTTATGGTATGGTTATGGTATGGTTATGGTATGGTTATGGTATGGTTATGGTATGGTTATGGTATGGTTATGGTATGGTTATGGTATGGTTATGGTATGGTTATGGTATGGTTATGGTATGGTTATGGTATGGTTATGGTATGGTTATGGTATGGTTATGGTATGGTTATGGTATGGTTATGGTATGGTTATGGTATGGTTATGGTATGGTTATGGTATGGTTATGGTATGGTTATGGTATGGTTATGGTATGGTTATGGTATGGTTATGGTATGGTTATGGTATGGTTATGGTATGGTTATGGTATGGTTATGGTATGGTTATGGTATGGTTATGGTATGGTTATAGTATGGTTATGGTATGGTTATGGTATGGTTATGGTATGGTTATGGTATGGTTATGGTATGGTTATGGTATGGTTATGGTATGGTTATGGTATGGTTATGGTATGGTTATGGTATGGTTTTGGTATGGTTATGGTATGGTTATGGTATGGTTATGGTATGGTTATGGTATGGTTATGGTATGGTTATGGTATGGTTATGGTATGGTTATGGTATGGTTATGGTATGGTTATGGTATGGTTATGGTATGGTTATGGTATGGTTATGGTATGGTTATGGTATGGTTATGGTATGGTTATGGTATGGTTATGGTATGGTTATGGTATGGTTATGGTATGGTTATGGTATGGTTATGGTATGGTTATGGTATGGTTATGGTATGGTTATGGTATGGTTATGGTATGGTTATGGTATGGTTATGGTATGGTTATGGTATGGTTATGGTATGGTTATGGTATGGTTATGGTATGGTTATGGTATGGTTATGGTATGGTTATGGTATGGTTATGGTATGGTTATGGTATGGTTATGGTATGGTTATGGTATGGTTATGGTATGGTTATGGTACGGTTACGGTTATTATTATAATTATGGTTTGGGCCGTTTGTAATCACTGCTGTACTCATCTCTAAATAATTGTTGGAGCTATGTTGTTCTTTTTTGAGCAAGATGCGCAAGGATCCACTTATATTGATTGAAATCGCAATCCCAAGTTCCCCATCTCTGCCTTAAACGGGCATTTAATAATGAGCTGCTGCGTGTGTACGTAATAAAAGGAGAAGAGCGCGCTTTCAAACGATCACATTACCAGTCGCATTGCTAACATGCTTTGAGTGGCTCAATCTGTAACATTTCCACTACGAGTAGGAGTAGCAAGTCTAAATTTATCATACTCAAGTACAAAAGTAAAATAATACTTTTTTTCGATTCCATTTTATTTATTTGCATGCCACTCACTTTGTCTGCGCGTCTGACAGCTTTTAAGCAGCGGTAAATGCTCAAATGTCAAATTTGTTTGTCATGGCATTGAGAGATGTTAATTTGAAATCTGTAGCGCCGAGTAAGTGGAATTGAAAGAAGCGAGAAAAACAAAAAATTTCCAATTAGATTTATTCAAATAGAAAAGTAACTCGATTCTGCTTGAGGAGAAAATAAGAAATAAATTGTTCAAGTGATATGCCTTTCTTGTTTTATAAAAATATCTTTAAATTAATAGATTGTGACGTGTTCTAGCTAGAATGCTTATTTTTTTGTTTTTCACTCTTCTTTTAAGCCTCGCTTTTGTAAAAATAAAATTTTTTGAAAAGCTTGGACTAGAACCGTTTTTTCGTTGACGATAAAGCATCCACGTGGTCCTTCGTGATGCATGCTTGAAGGTCCTAAGGCTACAAATAACTCTTTTTCAGTACTTCTCATCGAAAATGCAAAGAGGTGCTTTTAATTCGTCTGTTGAGCTCCTGTTGTTGTTGTTGTTGTTGTTGTTAACAGCAAAACACTCCCCGAAGGTTTTGGGGAGTGATGCCGAAGTTGACAGTCCTTGGCCGGATATGACCCCGGTACGCTGCGGTACTCCCTTGCGGTACTGCCCGACTGTCGTGGTAGCGATTTGGTATGACCAGTGGAACCTTCTAGGTCATGTCATCCCTCCATCCGTGAGGAAGGAGAAGATGGGTAATGAGAGGTGAGAGGCATCATATCCGTAGATCAACCGTCGAGTTGCACGTCAATTACCTATGCGCATAATAGTCGCCTCTTACGACCGGTATGCCTACCTCGGGCATATTCTAAACCCCTAACCCGCAGGGGCGCTCCTGTTGAGCTCCTCCTTCCACTCAGCCTCAATTGAGTTTTCTTTCTTTTCAATCACAAACTAAACGCTTCCCTGAGTAATATGCAAATCAATACTTCTCGCAATGTGAAATCGTGAAGGCAGAGAACAAACTTGATAACATTTTGCTAACTTCATTCGATACGCCAGCAAATTGAAATGTGTAAATCAGTGCAGTGAATAGAAAGCATTTTTGTTGTTGCACGCTCTGCTATTCAGTGCTAATAAGGTGGAAGAGGGCAAGCTGTTAACTGGTAAACAACAACAAATATCCAACAGAGTATTGCAAATGTGACGAGAGTTCGACGGTATAATAAGCAGGCAATGTGAAAACAGGCAAGTGTTGAGTGACATTATGCTAGTGAGTTGATTTTGACATCACAAAGCTGTTTCACGCAGAGTTACAGAGCTAACCAGCTGTTGATGTGAGTTGCTTATAATAACCCTGAAGTCAAACCAACAAGAACGGCAAATTAGACATCCAGTATGAGTCCACAGACAACTAGTCAAGTCTTAAAAAAAAAATACAATGAAATAAGGTTAAATAAAATTAAAAAATATAAAATAAAAAACTAAATAAAAAAATAAAATTAAAAAAAAAAAAAAAATAAAATAAAATAAAGAAAAATAAAATAAAATAAAATAAAATAAAATAAAATAAAATAAAATAAAATAAAATAAAATAAAATAAAATAAAATAAAATAAAATAAAATAAAATAAAATAAAATAAAATAAAATAAAATAAAATAAAATAAAATAAAATAAAATAAAATAAAATTAAAAAATATAAAATAAAAAACTAAATAAAAAAATAAAATTAAAAAAAAAAAAAAAATAAAATAAAATAAAGAAAAATAAAATAAAATAAAATAAAATAAAATAAAATAAAATAAAATAAAATAAAATAAAATAAAATAAAATAAAATAAAATAAAATAAAATAAAATAAAATAAAATAAAATAAAATAAAATAAAATAAAATAAAATAAAATAAAATAAAATAAAATAAAATAAAATAAAATAAAATAAAATAAAATAAAATAAAATGAAATAAAATAAAATAAAATAAAATAAAATAAAATAAAATAAAATAAAATAAAATAAAATAAAATAAAATAAAATAAAATAAAATAAAATAAAATAAAATAAAATAAAATAAAATAAAATAAAATAAAATAAAATAAAATAAAATAAAATAAAATAAAATAAAATAAAATAAAATAAAATAAAATAAAATAAAATAAAATAAAATAAAATAAAATAAAATAAAATAAAATAAAATAAAATAAAATAAAATAAAATAAAATAAAATAAAATAAAATAAAATAAAATAAAATAAAATAAAATAAAATAAAATAAAATAAAATAAAATAAAATAAAATAAAATAAAATAAAATAAAATAAAATAAAATAAAATAAAATAAAATAAAATAAAATAAAATAAAATAAAATAAAATAAAATAAAATAAAATAAAATAAAATAAAATAAAATAAAATAAAATAAAATAAAATAAAATAAGAAAATGTGTTTTTTGAGAAAAATTTACCCACGCGCTGCAGGAACCAGACAAGCCGACATATGTTTCGATGATACTGGAATTACATCTCTTCATGGACTTTTCTTCCCGGCATTGTGAGAGTCGAACTCACAACACTGTAGTGACTTGTATGCTAGAAGGTCTAACACCTTAGGCCACTACCCAGCTTGAAGGTAAACCCTTCTCAGTGTCCATTTATGCATATATTTATACTTCCATATAGAACATTTCTTTAATTTCAATGCTAACTTATATGAAAGATTTGCGAATTTTTAGGACTTGGTGTGAAACCTATGAAAGAATTTTCTATGCGTAATGCACGAATATTTTTTCATTTAAACATTTAAACTCTTTGTTGCTTTTGACTTGTAAATAAAATAAAATAAAATAAAATAAAATAAAATAAAATAAAATAAAATAAAATAAAATAAAATAAAATAAAATAAAATAAAATAAAATAAAATAAAATAAAATAAAATAAAATAAAATAAAATAAAATAAAATAAAATAAAATAAAATAAAATAAAATAAAATAAAATAAAATAAAATAAAATAAAATAAAATAAAATAAAATAAAATAAAATAAAATAAAATAAAATAAAATAAAATAAAATAAAATAAAATAAAATAAAATAAAATAAAATAAAATAAAATAAAATAAAATAAAATAAAATAAAATAAAATAAAATAAAATAAAATAAAATAAAATAAAATAAAATAAAATAAAATAAAATAAAATAAAATAAAATAAAATAAAATAAAATAAAATAAAATAAAACAAACAAAAATAGACATATATACAAAAAAATATAAAAAAAAATTTATCGAGTTTCAACTCTGAACAAAAATCATTAAATTTTTGTTCGAACTAATTTCTTTGCTTTGGACTAGTTTGAATAGATTTGGTAAACTCTAGTTGGAAACTATTATATTTCTGGCAAGTTCTTCGTTCTAATGCGGGAAGGCTAAGTGTGCCTGCAAGTGGTTGAATGTGTGTTTGTATATGGTAGACTTATTATCGATGATTGAT
This sequence comes from Campiglossa producta, assembly GCA_964058755.1. NCBI lineage: Eukaryota > Metazoa > Arthropoda > Insecta > Diptera > Tephritidae > Campiglossa > Campiglossa producta. The sequence continues at coordinate 5,351,285 of CAXKVI010000001.1, read as the reverse complement.
GGCTTTTTAGTTGACTCAAACGAGCAGAATCACAACAGTGTGAAGAACGATTTCATATTGAGTAAATTGACTTAAGAATAGAGTTGCAAAGTATTGCTGATAAACAATTGAAAGAGCTTAATGCAGCGCACAAACAAACACAGACAAATGCATGCATATGCTCAAATAAAATTAAAATTAGGTTGATGTAGTGGAATGAGCTTATCAAGAGCACAAAAAAATCATACCATCCGACTCACTTAAATAGAAGGAAGGCAGCAAAAAAGATGTGATAATAAATCTTCATTACGTTAATATTTTAACAAAATAAACTATAAGGTTGATGTATTTCATATCTTGCACACATACACACACAATCATACACTATACAGAAACCACTACGTGTGAAAGTGCAATCAGCTCTAATTTAATCGACCGCAGCTCAACGGTTGAGCTCGCTGTATTTTAATTGTGTTCGAATTGTTCGCGTGCAGTCGGTTGGAAAAATATCCTTGAGCCAAAGTCACGTACACTTTGGTGGCCGCAAAGTTGCTTGGTGTTGTTGTTGTAGTAGCAACTTTGCAATCCTTTTGTATTTGTACCGACTACATTTGATAATGTTATGCATTCAGTTTAAATGATCTATTGTACTTTGTTTGTTTAAGTAATTGTATTCAACTGAAATGTTAAGTTGTAGTTGTGAGCTTTGTAAGCGCATTAAATGCTCTTCTGTCATAATTATTATGTAATACGCGATTATATATTGCATTGTTTGCATTTGAGTTCGCTTCAAGACATTTGTACATTGTTGATGGCTGTCAATTCCTTCAGGCGACTGTTCTAGTTTTGTTGGCTAATGAAGGCTTTAGAAATCATTGTAATTGCTTAAGGCTTATGAGGCTTGGCTACTTGTAATTGCATGTGTGTGGTCTCAACTTTCCTCAAGGGATATCAATAACGTATAAGAGGAGAAATGGTTGAAATGCGACCACATAATTTTCGTTTCACATTCACTTTTTTATTTTATTTTTTATTATATTTTTTATTATATTTTTAAATTTTATTTTTTTATTTTTTTATTTCACTCTGTTTTATTTAATTTAATTTAATTTAATTTTAATTTTATTTTATTTTATTTTATTTTATTTTATTTTATTTTATTTTATTTTATTTTATTTTATTTTATTTTATTTTATTTTTTATTTTATTTTTTATTATATTTTTAAATTTTATTTTTTTATTTTTTTATTTCACCCTGTTTTATTTAATTTAATTTAATTTAATTTTAATTTTATTTTATTTTATTTTATTTTATTTTATTTTATTTTATTTTATTTTATTTTATTTTATTTTATTTTATTTTATTTTATTTTATTTTATTTTATTTTATTTTATTTTATTTTATTTTATTTTATTTTATTTTATTTTATTTTATTTTATTTTATTTTATTTTATTTTATTTTAATTTATTTTATTTTATTTTATTTTATTTTATTTTATTTTATTTTATTTTATTTTATTTTATTTTATTTTATTTTATTTTATTTTATTTTATTTTATTTTATTTTATTTTATTTTATTTTATTTTATTTTATTTTATTTTATTTTATTTTATTTTATTTTATTTTATTTTATTTTATTTTATTTTATTTTATTTTATTTTATTTTATTTTATTTTATTTTATTTTATTTTATTTTATTTTATTTTATTTTATTTTATTTTATTTTATTTTATTTTATTTTATTTTATTTTATTTTATTTTATTTTATTTTATTTTATTTTATTTTATTTTATTGATGCAAAACTCCCTTTCCCCATGCACCTCTTAAGAAAAACATCTTTCATGCTAAACGGGCATTCAGATAAGCTTTCAGAACACAACAAATAATCCCAAGCTTTGCCAAAAATCATTACTTTCAAAAAGGATTAATGGCGTAACTTCATAAGATGACGTTTAACAAATAAATATAAAATTGCCCGTAAGTCTGTTAAACAGTAAATTTGTGCATGCACTAATTCGATGTAAATAAATATTAATTTGTATGTGTTTGTATTTATAATTAGAAATTGCGGTTGCATTTGTAAGTGACAGGTAAATCGGATTCGCAATGCCACTCAAAGATCTTTGTAAAAGTGTGAGAAGTTTGAGTGCATTTGATTGGCAAAGACAGGCCACAAAGTTAGAAATTAGTGAAATTAATTTACTATTTGCTTATTTGTTGATTGAACTACTGCAGTCACCACACCAAAAAGTATTTGCATCGTAATTTATTTGAAAAGCCTTTTGATATTTGAACAGTTTAGAATATATGGGTTGATTGAGGGATGGAGTGTTGGAGAACTTTCTCTGGATACTTTAATATAATATAGCTTATTCAAAAAAGCAGCTTTCAATTTAAATATGTTCAAAATGTTTTACACTAATTAATCTTCATAAATGAAGACATGCATGGATGAAGGGGGTATGTCGCATTCTCACTCAATTTCTGTTTTTGGCATTGGTGAATAGTGTTTATGCAGATCTATATTTCTGTGTTATCAGAATCTGCCTATCGTGAAAATTGTAGAAGATAATTCATGGATGAAGGGGGTATGTACACAACTTTTCAATATGAATTGTGGAAGAAGGGGGTATGTTCCGTTTTTTTCATATAAAGCACTAAATATAAACTTATGCTTTTTATTGCATATTATGCAACGTCTTTTATGGCTTTGCATAATTTTTTTGTCAGTTTTCCATAAAGATTCGAAAAAACCTCAAATGTTTAAGCAAAACTTTAAAGCCGATTTTCTCGTTTCACTCAAAATGCGACATACCCCCTTCATCCATGGATGTCTTCAAATATGAATGTACATGCAAACGCACACACTTAACCACTAAAAGTTATAAATTTATTATTTCAATGGTTTTCAAAAGGCTTCTTTTAGATGACTTGAAGATGATTAGAAATTGCATTTACTTAATTTAAATTAAAGTGCATAAATTGAAGTATGTTAAAATCGTGACAAACTAATTGGAAAAGCAGTTATGTAAGCAAGGCATATTTTATATTTGTATATCTGTATATAGATATTAAAACAGATATGTATATATATAAGTGCACGTCACTCAGTTATTCAATTTTAATGTACTAAGTTATCTCAAGAGAATATTAAATGAATATTTTTACAGCGGTTGAGTCCCTGCAGGGAAATTCCGAAAAAATATATTTCTGATTAAAAAATACATGACGAAACATGAAACTATGTAACACTACTCTGGACTATCCGCTTTCCAATTTTTTAAAGAATGGCCAATATTTTTATAAAGAAAGAATTCTAAACCAAATGAGTTCTTCTCATTTTTTTTTTAATTTTACTTCATTTTTTTTTAATTTTGTTTGTTTGTTTTATTTTACTTTATTTATTTTGGTACTCCTCATCAGACTTCAATTAAGTTGGAAGGGATCGATTGAAATAATTTGGCGATTTAACATGGAGTTACCCATAGAAAACATATGGGTCATTCCATGCCAAATCGATAAATTTTTTAGCGACCCCCTTCGATTTCGCTAAAAATTTGCTATCTTTTTCTAATTTTTAAATTTTTATAAAAAACATTTTTTTTAAATGCTGTAACTTTTTCAAAAATCGACCATTTGGGATTATTGTTTTTTTTTTTAATTTTTGTTTTTAAACGTAGTTTTCAGAGAAAAATAAAAAAATATGTAAAAGCCCAGATAAATTTTTTTTTTTTTTCGAAAAAAAAAAGTCCGAAACTTTTTTTATTTATTTTTAAAACTCCAACTAATTCTGCAATAAGCCCCGCTAATAACGAGATAAATAATTTTTTTTTTTTAGAAAAAAAGTCCGAAACTTTTTTTTATTTTTTTTAAAACTCCAACTAATTCTGCATTGAGCCCCGCTTTTATTTTTTTTATTGAAAAAAAATTTCATTAAAAATTAAAAATGAGCCAAAGTTGAAAAAATTGTTTTTTTTTTTTTTCAATCAAAAAAAAATAGAAGAGATGTCATCTCGTGATATAAATGAGCCAAGTTTAAAAAAATTACTTATTGCAGAATTAGTTGGAGTTAAAAAAAAATAAAAATAAACATAAATCTGGGCTTTTAAAAAGTTTTTTATTTTTTTTTTTCGAAAACTACGTTTAAAAACAAAAATAAAAATAAAAATTATCCCAAACAGCCGATTCTTGAAAAAATTACAGCAATAAAAAAAAAACGTTTTTTTATAGTTCATAACTTTTTTTGATTTGGGGAAAAAAATTTGGAAAAATTCTGAAAAATGTCTTTCGGGGGGTAGAAAAAGATAGCAAATTTTTAGCGAAATCGAAGGGGGTCAGGTAAAAAATTTGTCGATTTGGCATGGAATGACCCATATACATACGTATATATGACATAAGATTGCATTCCTTTATAGATGCACAAATATTATGATTTAAAGCAATAAATTTTTGAAACTGCTGCTGACGTTCATTTGATATGTAAACAGCAATGCAACAAAAGCAGCTCAATATGTAAGTGCAATAATAAATTGAAATTCATACATTAGTATGCATATATTGTGCTTGATTTAACAAGAAAATGCCTAGCTATACATACATATAACCATGCACTTACAATAGCTTACAAGACTGAGTTCTTTATGACAGTTTTGCCTAAGGCAATAACAACAACACATTTCTGCATTTCTGCATATCAAGAATGGCCATAGTTTGCGAATGACATCAACTATGAATTAACCTACAATAAAGCAAGCTAAACATAATGACAACCAAACAATTCCAGATTGCCTTTGAATCACACAAATAAATTTGGTAAATACGAATGCATTTCAATGATTTCCAATAGTCCGGTCAATATGGACATAAAAATGATGGTTAAATAAGAATAATTCACGTTGTAAAAAATCTCAAAAGTCCTCATCGATCTCATGTGTGCTAAAAAAGTTATTCGGGGTCAAAGGTCAAAATTTTAGCTTTTTTGGACCTTAATCGAGAACGGTTAGTTGTTTCGAAAAATTACCTGAGAACCTGGAAATTCTCTACAAATATGGTCCTAGCATTTTTTTCTTAAGCTACATTTACACTGCACCAAATGCGTCACTTTTGGCCAAGTTTTTTCGGGACCGTTCATCCGCAGATTAAATTTGATCACCAAATTAGGTCAAATTAAATTAAATTCATCTAATTTGGCAAACAAATTCATTCTGCGGACAAACATTCTCGAAATAACTTCGCCAAATGCGACGAATTTCGTGCAGTGTAAATGTATTATAAGGGTTACCAGTTCTGAGATATCGTGACTGTAAAATTAGCTCTGGAAATTATACGAAAATATATTCAAATTTGGGGGTTTTTTTTAATTTTTCTCGACTTTCGACCCCGAAAAAATTCTTTAGCACAAATAGAGCCGATGGGGACCTTTTGCAGTTTTCTCCCTCGAGAACTATACGCCTTACAAAACTAACAATTTTCACTGTCGAAGGGGAATTTGGTTTGAAATAAACGGTAAAAGAAAAGTTTTCCACGCATACTAAATTTCCAGAGCTAATTTTACTCAGAAGTGGCAACTGTTAGGGAAAAAATTTTCTATTTTTTTGAAAAACTTACCGTTCAAAAAACCAAAAACTTTGACCTTTGACCCCGAATAACTTTTTTAGCACACATGGGATCGATGAGGCCTTTTGAGCTTTTCTATCTTAAGGTAAACCTAAGCTGTTTGCAAAAATTTGGATCTGTTGGCATTATTGTTGCTTCAAATGTCTATATTGACCGGACTACAATATGAAATTCTCGAATTTTATTCGATTGCAAACAATGCTTTTTGTAAGCTGGCAATCTTAATTGACCCTAAGGTCATGTGTCATCCACATGACATGTAGCTAATGGCTACAACAGCTATAGACATAAGTATTTACGAATATATGTAGAAACTTTAGATTATCGAGAAATACTCATCACTTTTCAAGCACTTTCTTGAAATTTCTTAATCTATTCTCAAATGCATTTCAACGGCAAATGCTCTGCAACCATAATTTTCTACTTATTTTACGATGTGGTTGTTGCTGTTAATGTTGAAGTGGCTGTCGTGTATTTAAGATGTGTCATCAGAATCAGAACTTGATTTTATGATAATCTTAGTGGACTAATACTACAGTTTAAATAAATATGACATCGGGGAGGGGCCGATTCCAACTATCTGACTCATACAAAAATAGCCTAGAATATAGACAAAATACACAAATAAAACTCAGTGCATAGGTGACCGAGTTTGCTCGGTGTTATCAATTTAGCGCTTACTTTACTCACAGAAAATGATCTCAAAATAATGCCCATCCCTGGTACATATGTTTGGCACATGGGAGTTGATGAGTGAGTTCAATTTGTACCAGAAATGCTTATGAATATTTTAAGAATGAATATGTTTAGCTAAACAGTCACCCGAGCTTGCTCGGTGCTATCAATTTAGCGCTAACTTTACTTACCCAAAATGATCCCCAAATGACCCTAAAATAATCCCAAAACGACCCCACAAAGACCCTCAAATGTTCCCAAAATGATCCAAAGTTGAACCCAAAACGACCCAAAAATGATCCCAAAAATTGTTTCAAAATGATCCAAAATTGAACCCAAAATGATCTCAAAATAGCCCCAAAATTATGCTAAAGTGACCCCTAAATGATACCAAAATAATCCTAAAATAATCCAAATATGATCCCAAAACGACAGCAAAATATACAAATACAATACGGTAGAATGGTAACCCTGGGCGGCAACCCTACTTGAAAATATTTTAGTTGGTATGTTGACACCCTGCATATTGCATATTGGCATATTTTGCTCCATGATTTAAAAAGTGGATAGTTTTATAATCAATCATGCTATCTATATGCCAAATTTCATCCAAATCGGTCAAGCTGTTCTCGAGATAGTAGCGGATGTACAAATATACTTCGGAAAGGTGGCAACCCTAGCTGGCAACCTTACGTGAAAATATTTTAGTTGGTATTTCGCCGAAAATACCTTTTTTAATTTAAAAAAGTTGAGAAATGCGGCAACCCTGTAAGCCCCGCAGTGGCAACCCCCAAGTAGATAGTCTTGGAATCAATAATAATACCTCTATACCAAATTTCATCCCAATCGGTCAAGCGGTTCTCGAGATAGTAGCGGATATATAACTGCGGTAAGGTGGCAACCCTTCTTGAAAATACCTTTCATTTGATATCCATATTGGCAAATCTTGCTACAAAATTTAAAAAAACTGAGATAGGTGGCAACCCTGTAAACCGCCGAAGTGGGGCGGTTCCTGAGATATTCGGGATGTACAAATATACAAATATACAGGTAGGTTCAAGGTAGGTTCAAGTGGCTGCCGCAGAGGCACACTTAGGCCAGTTTTGAAGGCCCGTTGTGATACCACCAACACAAGGAAAGTCAGCCCCGGGACCCAGCCATATGGAAAATCCCTGAGTTGTTGGGATTTTCCACATAGCAGAATCCCGGGACTGACACTCCTAAACCGACACCGTTACTCCTCCTCGAACCACTTAGATGACTTTATGAAGCCCATCAAGTCCTTTATGTCCAGTCCGCGATCTGGCTTAGACTATCTAGGAACGGAACTCCCAAGAAGCGCGTTCTCACGCCGCTTAAAGCCGGACAGTTGCAGATGAGGTGCTCCACCGTTTCCTCCTCCTCATCATCTTTGCAACTCCTGCAGCATCGTCGGTAGGGCACACTTAGCCTTTCTGCATGCCTACCAATGAGGCAGTGACCGGTTAATACCCCTATCAATATGCAGATTTCCCTCCTAGTTAGGGCATAAATGCGTCTAGACCTTTTAAGATCCCATTTTGGCCAGGTTTGTTTCGATATCCGACACCCTGGGGATTGCAGCCATCTTTCGTTGGCTTGACGGAGTGTGTGCTCCTTCAGCATTAGTTTGCATGTGGCAAACGGCATACCTAAGCGCTCTTTATCCCGAAGAACCTGCTTGGTCGTGCCCTGCCTGGCAAGCTCGTCTGCCTTACAGTTTCCCTCAATGTCCCTATGTCCCGGGACCCATATGAGGTTTACGCGGTTCTGTTGGGCCATCTCCTGAAGAGATCGACGACAGCTGAGCGTCAGTTCAGAGTTGAACGTGTATGAGCCAAGGGATTTGATTGCCGCCTGGCTATCGCTGAAAATAGTGATATCTCCTCCGATAACACGTTTGCTTAACCAGGCCGCGGCGTCCCGGATTGCCGAGACTTCCGCCTGGAAGACGCTACAATGATCAGGTAGTCTGAAGGAGAGTTCAAGGTCCAAATCCCTTGAATAAACCCCTCCTCCAACTCTGCCGTCCAACTTCGAGCCGTCGGTGTATATGGAAGTGCCACCATTTGTTTCGGGACACCAATCCGTCCTCTCCCAGTCTTCTCTGCTGGGAATGTTTATTTTGAAGCAGCTATCCCCGACTGTAGTGGTCGCACAACGATCTGTGCTTAAAGGGAGAAAGCTGTAAGATTCCAGAATACTGGAGTGTCCAATAGTACCCGCACCCCAACTGGAGGTTTCTCTTAGGCGCAGAGCTGATGCCGCCGCTGACCGAAACCCTTCCAGATCAAGTGGCAAAATGCCCAGAATGGCCTGGAGGGCTTCGTTGGGCGTTGTCCTTAGCGCACCGCTTATACAGATCATATTGGATCTATGGACTTTCCGCAACAGATTCAGGTATGTTGTCTTGCTCAGTGCCGGCCACCATACGACGACTCCATACAGCATGATTGGGCGAATGATGGCCGTGTAGATCCAACTGCATACTCTAGGGCTGAGCCCCCATTTTTTGCCAATGGCTCTTTTGCATGTGTAAAGAGCGATGCAAGCTTTATTCTGGCGCTGAAGAACATTCTCCTTCCAATTCAGTTTCCTGTCCAGAACTATGCCTAGAAACTTGGCCTTATCCGACAAGCCCAGGCGCGTGCCATCTAGTTCTGGTAGGCTTAGTGGCGGTATTTTGTACCGGTTGGTGAAGAGGACAAGTTCCACTTTCCCCGGGTTGATACTAAGTCCGCAGCGAGAGGACCACCTCGAAACCTCTCGCAGTGCTACTTGCATCAGGTCACACAGAGTTTGTGGGAACTTGCCTCTGAATGCAATAGCTAAATCGTCTGCGTATGCCACTATCTTCCCGCCCCCCCCAGCTTGTGTCACGTAGCAACGAGTTGACTGTGAGGTTCCATAAAAGCGGGGAAAGAACACCACCCTGGGGCGTTCCCCTTGTGACATAGCGTGATAACTCGACCGTACCAAGTGAAGAAGCTATTTTCCTTCCTCTTAGAAGTTGGTCAATTAAACCAGTTAGAGGTCTATCTACGCCCAGATTAGTTAGAGCGGAGTTGATCGCCTCCGGGCTTATATTGTTGAAAGCCCCCTCAATGTCTAAGAAGGCCACGAGACAGTAGTCCTTTTCACACAGCGATTTCTCAATGACAGATACTAGGCTGTGCAGAGCAGTTTCTGTTGATTTACTCTTGGTGTATGCATGCTGATAGCTAGAAATAAGGTTGCTATCAATAGTCGTTGAAAGGTAGTCGCTTAGTATCCTCTCAAAGGTTTTGAGTACAAAGGACGAGAGACTGATCGGTCTGTAATCTTTTGGCTCGTAGTGGGATGCCTTCCCAGCCTTAGGGATAAACACTACCGTGGCGCTTCTCCAGGAGCCCGGAATGTGGTTGAGAGCCAGGCAGGCTGTGAAGAGAAATACCAGCCATTTAGCTGATGTCTCCAACGTGTTTATAAGTTGCGCGGGGATAATCCCGTCCGGCCCGGCACCCTTATACGGTTCAAAGCTCTTAACTGCCCACCTTACTCTTTCCTCAGTGATGGGTATATTTACTGCCAGGTTTGTTGCAGGTGCTAGTGGTGCATCATGCAGATTCCCCGGAAAATGTGTATTCAAGAGCAGCTCAAGGGTTTCCTCTTCCGTGCTGGTCCAGGATCCGTCAGGCTTTCGCAAATAGCTGATGGTTGTTTGACTTTTCGAGAGGACTCGTCTAAGTCTCGCTGTGTCGTCGACCTTTTCGACGCCAGTGCAGAAATTTCTCCACGAGGTTCTCTTCGCCTGTCTCAGAGCTTTTTTGTAGGCCCTTAGTTTAGCTTTATATTCATGCCAATGAGGCTCAGAGCCGAAGCTCTTGGCCTTGTTAAATTGTTTCCGGCATGATATTCGGAGCGAGTCCAAATCGTAGGACCACCAATGTGGCCTGTGTTTACCGCGTGGTTTTGGCACTGGACAAGCCTGTCCTAGAGCATTTGAGAGCGCCGATGTAAATGTAGTAACAAGATCCTCCAGCTCCTCTACTGATGAGGGGGCTTGTGAGGGCAGTACTGGTAGGTCTCTGTCTAATATTTCATTGTGTAACTGCCAATCAGTGTTACGTGGATTGCGCTTCATGATTGGTTGTTCTACAATAAAGTCTAAAACCATTTCTATGTAACGGTGGTCGGAGAAAGAATGTTCTTCCAGAACCCGCCATTTTCTGACCCACTCATAAGCGCCTTCACTACAGATAGTGAGGTCTATGACCTCCCTGCGGGTCTTAGTGATAAAAGTAGGCTCATTACCCACGTTGCAAATCACCAGGTTGGTTGTTAAGAGGTAATCAAACAGAGACTCGCCCCTGGCATTGATGTCGGAGCTCCCCCATTGGACATGGTGAGCATTAGCGTCCGCTCCAATAATAAGATTACCCGTGCAGAAATTTGACACCAGGTCTTTCACCTCCGTTTGTGGTGGGGGTTCTTCGGCGTCGTAGGGCATATAGACCGACGCCACCGTCAGGCGGGTGCTGTCGACCGTTAGACTGATAGCGGTAATATCACCATTGGTGTAGTTAGGTAGGAGAAAGGAGTTCAACTCAGACTTGACCAAAATACACGTTCTGACTTTGCTCTCCTCGCTGGCTCGAATGAGCTTGAAGCCCTTAGTCCCCAATCCGCAGATTCTCGAGCTATTGACCCAGGGTTCTTGGATGAGGACCACATCCACGTCGCCTTTAGAAAGACGACTACTTAAAGCAGCCGAAGCCACTTTAGATTTGTGCAAATTAATCTGAAGCACCACCAACATGAGAGCGCACAGACTTCCCTGCCGTCCCCATATCGTCGAGGTTTGCTCCATCCCGGAGGTTGCCTATCAACGACGAGTTGTTCCGATTAACTGCCCGATGTGGCGTTGCAGGAGTCCTGCTGCCTGTAGCGTTAGATGTTAGTCGCTCAGCGTTGGCTGCTACCACCGTGACGTCGAGGACTTCCTCGTCCTGTAGGCTGTCCTCCATCTCCGAGTTGTTCACAGCACTATCGCCAAGAGACGTGGCGGATAACATGCTTTCCGCATCGGAATCCTCCGCTTCCTCTTCTGGTAATAAGTTTTCCGGTTCCCCCGGAGCAGCCGAGAAGGCAGCGCGCTGAGCATCACCACGATATACGTGGATAACGATCTGGCCTACGCTGTAGTGTACTAGGCCATTGCACCTTTTGAGGGGCTCGATTGACTCTTTATTCATGGTGAACACCACCTGTCTGTCGGGCCCTACCGCATCCCCGACCAGATTGACACTCCAGTCATGCGTTGGGAGGGACGGATTCATTAGCCGTAGCATCCCGAGTATTCTCTCGGGTTCGTCAGGGATGGCCGGAATCCACGCCCTTGCCCTTGGACGAGCTGGAATGTCCTTCCAGTCGACGACCTCTATCTTTGCGCCCTGGTAGACTTCACCCAGTTTAGCAGCTGCTGCCTTGTACAGTGCTACGGTTTTTGCATCCTCGCATGCGAGTAATTTAATTTGGCCCTGGTGCCAACCCGCATCCGTTACTCGTGCCGAACTACCCGGAAACTCCGGAGCAACGTTGAGAAGAATGTTGCCGAGTTCATTTCGCACGTAACGCCACCGGTCCTTGGGGATGGCCAGACGGTCATTGCCTCGGTCAAGGACGCCTATAAGGATCCTGTCCTTGGTTACCTCAGCAAAGCTTAGTTTGCCCGCTCCAGAGGTATTCTGATGCCGCTTGGGAGGGGGAATAAACTCCAGATCCGATCTCTGGCGCTTGAAAGGGTTAACTTTTAACCTCTTTGGCATGTACGGATTTTGGAAATCCGGTATCACAGCTTTCGCTAGCTCTACAGATTTACCGGAATTCGGCGACAGTGATTCCTGCGGTACCCCTTCATACCTCTTCAGGATCTTTGCAGCCAATCTTTTCTCGTGGTATGTGAAGCGGCGGGGAGATGTCTCCCTGGAGTGCGGACCCGTAGTTGCCATCGCGGTCGCTCTCCTTGCCGACATCTCAGTTGCAGCTTCCTTCTCCTTCGAAACTCCGAGGCCAGGTCGTGAGACCGCTGCCACAGACGTAAAGATACTGGTTTTCATATCAGCGGTTGATGGGAGTTTAGCATCCGCCGTTGTCCGCTTAGCTGCGTTGGCAACCGCACTGGTGCTAGCTCCCATCAAGTCAATCTTATTCGATAGAGGGTTGGTTGACCGACTCGTAGTTGCCATCGCTGTCGATCCCCCCCTTGATTGTGGAACGGAGGTTGTCCTCCGGCGTTGTTGTTGCTTCCTCGCCTGCTCCTCCATAGCTCTCCTTTGCTGAGGAGTGAAGTTTGGCGTTGTTTGTTTTTTAGATTTTTCGTTTTTATTCAGGTTATTCGAGTTCATCTTGTTCGTACGACCCATCGCCGGACAAGGCCAGCTTAGGGTCAAGGGAAGAGTAGGGGAAAATGTGTCGTCCGCCGCGGCAGAGCCCCGTACCGCGGTAAGGCCATGCTTACTCTCTGAGGCGACCCGGTGTCAGAGAGGCTCCGTTCAAGCCACGATTTGCCTCCCGGCTGCAAACGTCCAATGGGCACGGTTTCGCGTAACACCCTGGATTGGGAGGGGGAAGATCTTTGTCGTCGCGCCAGAGAGGCTAGGCTGCTCTCGTGATGAAGTGCCGTACGGAGCTATGATCACAAGGGCAGCGTAGCCCTGTGGCTATCGACTTAAGCCCTCGTACCGCGGCAAGGTATCCACCCTTCACGAGGGTACAAATATACAAGTTTAGCTTGTTTAAATTTATAAGATATTCACAATCATTACGCAAATGTCATGCGGAGATAAATATTTCATATAAACACACATACTTATAAGAATATCTTCACATACATATAAACACTCTTCCTATATAGCTAAATTGCATGGTGCAATATATTTAAGTACTCATTTTTATTAGCTCAGCAAATCCAATCAACATTAATGAAAATATTAGCTCAAATGTATGAAGCGGAACACTCAAAGAGTAAATCACAAACACATACTCGCTTATCACAGCGCGAAAATGCAATTCATTTACTTAGAGTAATCACAGAAATTGATTCGTTCGCTACAACTTCAACCACATAAAAAGAGAAAAGAGAAAATATATTTTTATTAAAATTGATGTCATTAAAATCTCATTTCGAAAATGAGCGTACCCGGCAAAGATCATCAATTTCATAAAGATTTTCAAACTACTTTTTATGCAAAGAGTAACAGTGAAGTCCACAAAGTAATTACAATTAATTGAGGATATCAATGTTTGGACAATGTGCCACCAAACCACAACTTCAAGTTTCTTTCTGATCTTTCTATATACATTATCTAGTCTTTATAGTTTGTTGGAACTGGGGCAAAAAGTGTTTTTAAAATGCTTTGCAATGCGGGATTTCAGTAAAGCTTACTACTGGGAATAGTTAGTAAGCAATTTACCACCTACCGACCTATCAATACCTTGTTGTCACAACGTGTAACAGTATTGCACACAACTAAGTATGGAACTCGCTAACTTTTGAAGAGATGCAAAGTACATAAATGGATCAGGTTTTGCTGTGAGAGTGACAAGTTGTGAACAGTTTGAAATTGTCGTTGAATGCGTTACCGCGAAATGATTAGCTACCGTTAGCAAAAGTTGAATTGATGTATGTCAACAACAACAACATCACCAACACATACATCCTCAACAAAAAGCAACTTTGTCACACCGTGTGCCACATCAAATCAGCATAAAATTCATGAAAAATAAAAAAGGGCAAAAAAACTGAGGAAAATGCGCAAAAGTGGAAAACGAGTAATGCAAGAATGCATGTGCGACAGTTGGAAAAATAAATGAATTTCCTTAAAAAAACTTAAAAATAAATTTATAAATGGAAACTGTGCTGTGAAGCCGACAAAAAAGAGCTAACATTAAATGAAAATCAAAGAAGTTGTGCACATTGCAACTCTGCAAATGGTGCACAAAATCCACGCAGTGCTGCTTGCAACCGCAAAGCAGCAAACAATTGCACTGACGGAAGTGGGGATTTTATGAAAAATGTGCTGCAACAAATTGAGCAAAAAATTTGTACAACGTAGTACGTATGTATATTTAAGCAAAAATATATAATCACTAGAGTGTTTCAAATATTGAACACATACCTCCATTTGGATACAGCACGGCCAATGCGATTTTTGTTACTACTATTCAATACATATTTTTTGACTCCACTATTCGTAAGTTGAAAATAAAATAAAATAAAATAAAATAAAATAAAATAAAATAAAATAAAATAAAATAAAATAAAATAAAATAAAATAAAATAAAATAAAATAAAATAAAATAAAATAAAATAAAATAAAATAAAATAAAATAAAATAAAATAAAATAAAATAAAATAAAATAAAATAAAATAAAATAAAATAAAATAAAATAAAATAAAATAAAATAAAATAAAATAAAATAAAATAAAATAAAATAAAATAAAATAAAATAAAATAAAATAAAATAAAATAAAATAAAATAAAATAAAATAAAATAAAATAAAATAAAATAAAATAAAATAAAATAAAATAAAATAAAATAAAATAAAATAAAATAAAATAAAATAAAATAAAATAAAATAAAATAAAATAAAATAAAATAAAATAAAATAAAAAGTATAAGTTTCAATGATATTATTGATAAAAATATATAAATTTGGAGTGTGCTCTCTTTTCTAAACACACTATATACATACATAGAAATAATATATCTATAGTTTCCTATGCATTTTTCAAATATTAACGATTCACAAAAACTAAACGTAGCAGAATAATCGCAAATGTTGCCACATTATAATAAAACCGTTTTAAGTAACTGGCATTTGGCTCTGGGAATATG
The DNA here is from genome assembly GCA_964058755.1 of Campiglossa producta. Classification (NCBI taxonomy): domain Eukaryota; kingdom Metazoa; phylum Arthropoda; class Insecta; order Diptera; family Tephritidae; genus Campiglossa; species Campiglossa producta. Next base: position 5,336,114 of record CAXKVI010000001.1, on the reverse strand, counting down.
CTTCATTTCGTAATTTGTGGTCGTTTTCTGTGCGGTGCATTAGCGCAAACACATACAAACGAGGAAACGAAACCAATTGACCGAAGCAATTGGCCCGGCAGGGGTCATAGTACGGAGAAAAAAGTAGGTCTACTAGTATAATTTGTACCTCGACTGGGCCTAAAGTAAACATTTCTTACATTGGAGACCTTTGTTCACCAGTACTTCAGTGGTATGGAACGTGGCGGACCAAGCAGAGTCAAACTGAAATTAGCAGTCTCTGCCGGATATGAATCCGTTGAACCGTGAAAAGATCCAAATATTTAAAAATTTCGCTGAAAAATTAAGACAATAATTTCTGTTGAAAAATAAAAAAATACCCAACTGTTAGTCTTGCTATGAACTTGCAGCTTAACACTGATTCAAACTCGTAAACTATATTGCAATATATGAATGTATGTATATAATAGTATATTCATTTGTGTACATGCTCACACCATTTATCAATGCGCTAACAACTAACTAGTCGCTGTCGATATACGAAAACAAAAATAAAAGTGAACATAGTGGGGGTAACCCATCAGACAGTGTAGCATGGCGAAGCAGCAATGTGTTGGCATCACATTATTGGATGATTTATTGATGTCGTTTTGCTTAGTTTAGCAGCAGATATTGCGACGTCAACAGAACAAAACAGAAAGCGGAAAAACACAGCAGAGTGCATGCACAACATGCTAATATATGTATGTAAGAAAGTGTAAACGTATGGGTGTGACGGGATACAAATGCATGTATAGATACCCTGCAGGAAATCCTTTAGCTGGGGAGCTGAGGTTTTGGTTCAGAACTTTTTTTTGGCTAGAAAACGGCAGCTTTGTTTAATGAAAAAATGTGCAAAGGATTGAAGAATTAATATTTGGAACTATCGAAAGCAGGGGCTGATCCACGGGGTGGGTTTTCAGGTATAGTAAAAATTACGCAAAAAATAGTAAAATTTACACAAAATTTATTAAAATTTACATTGAAAATGTGGCAAAATTTACACGATAATTTTTGGTAAAAAATACGTAAAAATTACAGTAAAAGATTACACAAAAAAATATAGTAAAAATTAAACGGAAAAAAAATTGTAAAATGTACACAAAAAATTTAGTAAAATTTACCTTGAAAATATAGTAAAAATTACACGAAAATTGTGGTAAAAATACGCAAAGAACATATCGAAAATTACCTAAAAATACAGTAAAAATTATGCAAAAAAACAGTCAAATTAAGACAAAAAATACAGTAAAAATTACGCTAAGTAAAAATTACATAAAAAATAGTAATATTTATACAAAAAATTTAATTAAAAATTTAATTAAAAAATTTAATTTAAAAATTTCACAAAAATTTGGGTAAAAAATAATTAAGAAATATAGGAAAAAATTGCACAAAAAATATAGAAAAAACTACCCAAAAAATATAGAAAAAATTTTGCAAAAAATATAGTAAAAATTACACAAAAAAAAATGGTAAAATTTATGCAAAAAATTGATTAAAATTTACATTTAAAATGTTAAAAATATATATGTTAAAAATATAGTAAATGTTAAAAATATAGTAAAAAATTACACAAAAAACCCCAAAAATTCTGGATCCGCCCCTGATCGAAAATATACCAATACACTGGTCTAATCCGTGGAATTAAATACAAATTTAAAAAAATCCTTTCTACATTTTTAAGATAGTGAAATTTATGCTAACTCGTTTATAACTAAATATTTTCCTACTTGGTACCCTCTTATGCCAGCATCACAACTATTGGGAGTTTATTCCTGCAGCAAAATGGAAAACATGACAACACAGCAGCAGCAACATCAGCAATGCTGCAATGATAGTTGGCGCATAGTTTTGTGCCCGCAATGCTTAACGATGCAAGCGGAAGTCGATATGTTGCAGCCAAGTTTCATACACTAATCCAAGTACATTCGTTGCATTTGCACACACTCACACATCTGCTGCTGCATACATATGTGCCCCACACTGTGTTAGTGTATATCTCCTTTGATTGTGCCATAAAAAAAATATTGAAGCAATAACAACTTTAAGCCCGCACGATTTACATTAGCCTTATTACGCTTTGGCATTGGTTGATGCATAACCATGCGAGTTTATAAAATCAGTAAAGAAAGTATGTAAAGAAGTTGTGAGGAGCACACAGAGGATGCATGTAATGAAAAAAGGCAAAAAGATGGATTTGAAAAAAGAAATGAGGAAATTGCGGTAAATATAAATGAAATGAAGCACACTTTGCGCTTTATAAACCGCATAGACATGCGCACATATTTAACTGCAAAGTCATGTCTTTAGTCGATCTATATATATGGTACATTCTTTTCTTATGTTTGTTAGAATGTGTGGCAACATCGTACACTTGTTTAACCGCACTTAAACACTACATGAATATGCGATGGCACGTTTATCATTAAAATTTAAAAATATTTCAGAAATAGATAAGATAACTAAGCAAATTATTAAGTATATTTTTAAGAGAGTACATTTATAATTTGTACTCACTAGGGTGGTTCAAAAAACTAAAGGTTTTCTTAAAGACGTAGGGACCCTCCTATTTTTTTACATCGAACAAAAGAATAATCTATGCAAATTTTTAGCACTGTGAAACATTTGGAAGGCGGCGTCCAACGAGGTTTAGTTTTCATAAAAATCTATGACGGAGTAAATTTTAGCAATTTATCTATTTTCTTGTATTTAAAGCCTTTTTATTTCAGGTATAACAATATTAATCAAAATGAGTGCTTGCAAAATGGTTACGTATTTAAAATATCCAAATAATATTTTTAGAAACTGTAGAAAAAATCCCGTATTGATTTTTTGTACAGCATTGAGTGCCGCCTTTCAAGTGACCTATGCCCTTGAAATTTTGACTCCTCACTTCTTTTATGAAACAGAACCCTTGGTCTTTACATTAAACTTAAGATTTCCCATACGATTCTGAACCACCATAGTACTCACATAAGTTGGGTTAATAACTTTTAAAATTCAAAAAAAAAAAAAAAAAAAAAACAAATGGGGCCCAAAAAAGTTTATTTTTTATTAAAACCTTTATATTAAGTCGCTTTCTTGTTTACACCACCTTTTCCATACGAAATTTCGGAATCTTTCAAAGTCTTTTTAGGTACCTTCCCGTTGAGCTAGACACTTGAAATTTGAAACATAGTTCGGAGCTCCGTGACAATATAATGTGAACGGAAAAAGTATCCGCTAGGTGGCGCACGGATCAAGAAATACGGTAAATTCATTTAAAATTTGAAAATTTGGGACGCATATTTGAGGAAGTTAGATTTTTGAAAATATGCATACATATGAACAATTGAAGACAATACACTCTGTTGTACAAGAAATTCCGCTAGATGTCGCACTGGTCGAGATAATTACAAAAAATATTAAAAGACTCCTGGAATTTTGCGATCGATTTTTAGTAACTTCCAGATTAGTTAGAGACTTGAAACTTTACACATTTGTCACAACCCGATGACAATGCAATCCCTCATCAAAACAATTCCGGTAGGTGGCGCACCTAGGAACTTGAAACTTGGCATTGAATTGAGGGAACGACACCACTACAAACAGTAAAAATCAAAATTTCGATAGATGGCACGCTGGTCTATTTTATTTATTTCTTCGTATATCGGCCACTTCCTTGGGATTGGCTGAAAAGGTTTATATCAAATGTGGCATATAGATAGTATGCTTTTTTCTAAGGGCTTGCAGGGCTGCCACCTATCGCAATTCTCTTTAGATATTGAGCAACATATGTATCAAATGTAAGGTTTTTTAGACAGGGTTGCCACTTAGCCACATTTAATTATTCCTTCGTATATCGAACACTCAACGGGACGAGTTTTTTCTCACTCTAAGATTTTTTACTTGAGCGTTGCTACTTGGGGCCGTTTACAAGGTTGCCACCCATTTGAAATTATTTAAAACTTTAGAGGATAAGCCGATATGTGTATCAAAGGAAAGGTATTTTACTTCGTATTTAAATAAAAATATTTTAATGTGGAATTACCACCTAGGGTTGCCATCCACTATACTTATTTTTGGGCATATTTGATTTTTTACCGAAAATCGCTTACCTCATTTGGATAAACTTGTATGTATATTAGGGTGATTCAAAAAAATATCGACTTGGTCTTACCCCCTAAAAAGTTAGATATTGATGAGAAAATAAGCCTTGCAAAAAATTAGCGCTCTAACTTAACCCTTAGGGGTGGCTATTTTTTTCGCCCTTTCCAATACATTTTGTATAAGGATAAATGGAATTTTTTTTTTTTCAAAGTGAATTTTCTTTGAATTTTTGAAACTTTTTTCAAAATATTTTTATACACTCTGAAAGTTGCAGCTTTGAAGCTTCCAAAATGGTAAGCCATGTGTGATTATCTTAACTATTAAAATAATTACAGCCATTAAAAATGACTGAGTTTTGTACTTCTGCACACACATACACAGTAACACGTATAAAATCTAGTAAATTTTAAATGGCTGTAATTATTTTAATAGTTAAGATAATCACACATGGCATACCATTTTGGAAGCATTAAAGCTTCCACTTTAAGAATATGCAAAAAGCTTTTGAAAAAAGTTTCAAAAATTGAAAGAAAATTCACATTAAAAAAAAGCCATTTTCCCTATACCAAATGTAAGGGAAAGGGCGAAAAAAAATAGCCACCCCTAAGGGTTAAGTTAGAGCGCTAATTTTTTGCAAGGCTTATTTTCTCATCAATACCTAACTTTTTAGGGGGTAAGACCGAGAAAAAACCAAATATTTTTTATTTGAATCACTCTAATGTATATTCATAGGTAACATGATACATTTCAAGCTTTTCTATCTAGGTGTTGCCAGAGTTGTCTTAGATATACGTATACAAAATAAAATAAACATGGGCAATGGAAAGGAAAATTAGAAAAAGTAGCTCGAATATTTAAAGATAATTTTACTTTACTACAAAATGCTTAGCTAAGCGAATAATACTTTTTTTCAACTTAAGTCCAAAATATACACACATATTGCAAGAGGAAAGTTGTAAAATTTTTAGAATCACGAATCTTAGCAAACATATCTTCACATCAAGTCATGATGACTTTTCAAAATGTTTTAAAAAAAATACACAAAATTTCAACTTCTTGTTAGTTGATTTTGTTGGAAAAGTGAACATCCCATCAATGCTTTTGCAGAAATCCATTAACTTTTTTCAGCTATGCTATGATATCTTTGTTTAACTTTTTCAAACACATAATGTAAGAAGATGAAATTCATAATTTCCTGTCATTTTCGTCTTTTTTACATGCCCACATTTAAAAGGATTTTTCCCATTCTGATAATAACAACAAAAAAAAAATTGTGCACTTTGCGTTTCAGGCTAATGTGTTTGCTTTATTGCACGGCCAGCATGCACGCCCACAACCAAAGCTGGTTAAATGGCCTTTCACTTATGCCCTCGTATGCAGATGTTGTATCTAGCATTCCAATTTTTTGTTGTTCTTATTTCCCTTTTTATTTAATTTTTCTTTGTCTCATATTTTTTCTCTATGAATTAATCTACATTTGGCCTTTGAACATTGACAATGACTAACTGGATCTGCAACAGGCTAGTCGTTTGTTGAGTATGGTTCAAACGCCTCTGCAGCAAGAGCGTATAAAGCTTTGTATGGCTCATACATATGTGCGTATGTTCGTAGGTTGTGTGGACATATAATAGCAAGCAAGCTTTAAATTGCTTTTGTAAAGTAAACTTAATTTCCTATGCTACTTTGTCACACGAACGCATAGTGATGTAAAGAGCTGGAGAAGTGGACTCGGAAAATAAAGTCAAAAGAACCGATTGTTGCGGATCGTAAAAATTATTTAATTTAATTCAACTTTTTTTATTTACATATTTTTTTATTCAATTTTTTATTTGTTTTTATTTTCTATTTTTTTTTTTTTTTTTTACTTATTTTTCGTTTTTATTTTTTATTTAATCTTGTTTTATTTCATTTCATATTATTTTATTTTATTTTATTTTATTTTATTTTATTTTATTTTATTTTATTTTATTTTATTTTATTTTATTTTATTTTATTTTATTTTATTTTATTTTATTTTATTTTATTTTATTTTATTTTATTTTATTTTATTTTTTTTTTTTATTTATTTTTTTTTTTTTTTTTCATTACTAAGCCGAGCTGATCTACCCAGTTCCTTTTACATTCAAAACCGTAGATCCCTAACAGGCACACATTGCACTCAAGCAGCGCTATGAATATGCAAGTATTCATGCAAATGTAAAAATGTGTTGTTAAAGCTGGTAGGTGTATTGTGAATGACACGCTTTCCTGTTTCGTGTGTATGTGTGTGTCTGTAACTTAAATGCATGCCTAGTACTTACAACGAACACAGCCGGACAATGACAAATGCAATTTAATTCTAAAACATCAGCAACCTTAGCTCGGCAGTAGAGCAAGAGCGGACAAAAACTAAGTAAAATAGGACAGGAAAAAAACAAAAAAAAAAACAATGTTATGGTATTAAAGCTGTAGCTGGTTGCTTTGTATGCTCGCCACGCTTCGCATGTAGAAATCCCAAATTTCATTCGACTATGCTGAGCTTGGGCTGATGATATTCAAAATCAATTTTGCACACACATCACTACGTAGATGGCGCAACAGTGTTGTATGATTGGCTTGCAACTACATGTGTGTGTGTGTGTGTTGGTGTGTGCAACACATGAGTAGTCTAAAGCCAGAGGTTGGTTATACATACATATAATATCATTTCAAATTTGTTATTCGTTCAAAGTTACTTTATACAGAGTTTGTATTGCAGAAAAACAAATGTAAACATCTAGCAATCTATCGGGAGACTATGTGTGAAAGATAAGCCAGCCGATAGGTGAGGTTAAAGTTGATAGATGCTTTCATATATATATATTTTTTTTAAGTAATTACATTAGCATAGAATGATAACAAAAGTTATTTTAGGAGGAACATACTTTTTATAAAAAATTTAATAAAATGTGAATATAATATTCCAAATAAATTTTATAGTGACCTTAATACAAACAGAAATACGCACATTTGAGTACTTGTCTCATACACATATACCCAAATACATTTATTTTAATCAGCTTATACATAGTTTTTAATGGAAAGATCAAACAAATTTCTTATGCAGAAATTATGTGCTGAAAACAGCAAAGGAAAGCTTAAGTCGGTGTTAAGAATGCTTACATTCAAATCAATAACAAGAAGAGTTAATTAGAATGCAAAATAATAAATAGCTTAAAGTTATATTATTAGCTTGTGGGTATATTAGGGTGTGTTTTTTTTTTTTTTTTTTTTTTGTATGTACGAAGACATATTTATTGCTGATACGAAGAAAATCTCCTATACACTGAACCAAAAACGTACAAGTTTTTTAAGAAAAAATTTTCATAGAAGTTCAAGCTGATAGTTCTTAGAATAAAAGAAAAAGTTCATAGATTCTAAGAAAATTATTTTACTATTTTTGAATGAATTCATGATTTCTGTTTTTTGTATTTCCAAATAACTGCAGGTGACCAAAAATTAAAAGCAAGAGATGCTACTTTCGAGGGTAAAAGACAATTTCAGACCTTCCTGAAGCATAGGTGGAAGGTTCTCCGTCTAGTTTGTGGATCTAAAAAAAAACAAATACCATCAAAATCAGTTACTGCCTTGCAATAAATGAGCATCAGAAGAATTGGTGAAATAAAGTAATAAATTAAGGCACACCCTAATATGCATAAAACATTATAAATTTGCATTATTTTCCAAAACTTGATTTGGCAAATCACAATCATAAATATGCTTAACTAATTTATGAACAAAGTTACTAGTTTCTATATATTCTGCTTATAAATTAGTAAATGTTACGTATACGCCATGTACCTACATGATTTATTCATTTGTACAGCTTGCCAATAAGCACAGATTTTTGATTTAGCTATAATCAGATTTTAGTAAAATGAAAATATACAAAGTGCATGTTGACATGTGAAAAGAAGTAACTAAAAGTTTTATTATTCTGGGAAAATTTAATTTTATTTTATTTTATTTTATTTTATTTTATTTTATTTTATTTTATTTTATTTTATTTTATTTTATTTTATTTTATTTTATTTTATTTTATTTTATTTTATTTTATTTTATTTTATTTTATTTTATTTTATTTTATTTTATTTTATTTTATTTTATTTTATTTTATTTTATTTTATTTTATTTTATTTTATTTTATTTTATTTTATTTTATTTTATTTTATTTTATTTTATTTTATTTTATTTTATTTTATTTTATTTTATTTTATTTTATTTTATTTTATTTTATTTTATTTTATTTTATTTTATTTTATTTTATTTTATTTTATTTTATTTTATTTTATTTTATTTTATTTTATTTTATTTTATTTTATTTTATTTTATTTTATTTTATTTTATTTTATTTTATTTTATTTTATTTTATTTTATTTTATTTTATTTTATTTTATTTTATTTTATTTTATTTTATTTTATTTTATTTTATTTTATTTTATTTTATTTTATTTTATTTTATTTTATTTTATTTTATTTTATTTTATTTTATTTTATTTTATTTTATTTTATTTTATTTTATTTTATTTTATTTTATTTTATTTTATTTTATTTTATTTTATTTTATTTTATTTTATTTTATTTTATTTTATTTTATTTTATTTTATTTTATTTTATTTTATTTTATTTTATTTTATTTTATTTTATTTTATTTTATTTTATTTTATTTTATTTTATTTTATTTTATTTTATTTTATTTTATTTTATTTTATTTTATTTTATTTTATTTTATTTTATTTTATTTTATTTTATTTTAGTTTATTTTATTTTTTTTTTTTTAATATTTTTTAAATTTAGAAGAAACCAGTTATTCAACTTAAAAAATCAGGTTTCTCTAAAATTTCTTATAAGGTTTGATGAATCCCCCCTATGTAATGGTCCAATATTTGGTTTCATTTTTGAAATACGGTAGTTTAGAATGATTGGCTAGACCCACCTGCCTGCGCAGTACTGACCTTAATGTAACAAGATCTAACAAAAAAACTCTAAACTAGTTGTTTCAAGTTATATCAATTTGCAATTACAACAAAGTTGCAATGTAATACAATTTGATCTACTGCATGAGGAAGAAGAACTCCTTTTGAAGCGACCAGTTTATGCAAAATAATTAACTGCTGCTTTTGATTGAATGCAAAGAAATAATTCATTTATGCTAATATAAAAAAACAAAGTCAGCAATTCAAGTTTCTACATCGAGTTAATTGCTAAGCAAAGAAAGCATAAGAAGAAATCATTTACAATTCCCTTTGAAAAAAAAAAAATGAATTTGGCAAACTTTTATCCAGTAAATTTTGTAAAAATTTGATTTTCCAAGAAAAAATTATTTTTATTCAAAAAGTAAATTTTAAGTAATAACTTCATTTAACCAATACCAATTTGAAATCTTGCATGTTCTCTAATCGAATTAGGCCTGCAACATATATTCAAATAACTAGCTAGCTCTATCTAAATAGATTGCAAATATTTTGTGGTATTTCCAGGTTTTCGCATTCAATTGTTCTTTCACGGTTCAGTGAAATTTTCATATACAATTTTATAAGATTTAATCATTCACCGTAAACGAATCCAATCACTTTTGCTTGTTTATGCTTCAGAAGTCTTAATGCATGAACAACTCAAGCTGAGTAGTAAAATATTCCATTTATACAATTAAGTCGTAAATAAACAAATGCACAATACATTGTATTTAGATTTCGAAATTAGAACAGATTATGCCGATATCGGTATCGAACGAAAGGTATTTTACTTCATATTTCAACAAACAAAAATTCCATGTGGACTTACCCCATAGGGTTGCCACTTACTTCCACTATATTTTTTATTTGGTACATTCGCTACTATCCCGAAAACTACCTGCCTCATTTGTTGCGACTATGCAATTTTACAGGGTTGCCACCTATTAGAATTTTCAATGGATATCAAACAAAAATGTATTTTAGCTCGTATTTAAATAAAAAATATGTATATGTGGAAGTGCTCCTTAGGGTTGCCGTCTACTCAAACTATAGTTATTATTAAGCACAGTTATCCGCAATCATCTCTAAAACTAATTGTGGTATTTGTATGAATTGTTGAACACAGGTAGGTACACTTCAAGTTCCACTTTGGCACATTTCTACACACAGAATAATTTTTATCAACATGAACCATGTTAAACTAACAAGAAAGATCCTGTTAAATTTTCATGAGATTATGAGGCAGATAGTGTTGTTTTAACAGGAATTCGCGTTAATTTAAGAGGAACTCATTTTAATTTAACAGAAAGTCATGTTAATTTAACAGGAAGTCATGTTAATTTAACAGAAAGTCATGCTAATTTAACAGAAAGCCATGCTAATTTAACACGAAGCGAAGTTATTCCAAATGAGCTTCATGTTGAAATAACATGATCGTTAGTGTGGAAAAATAATAACCTGAAAAAGTGTTAAAAAAGTGTTGATTTGACATGAAAATTTTTCTATGTGTATTTAGGTTATCTGCTACAATAAAACCGCTCTTAGAAAATGCTTTTATTAAGGAGTTTTTACAGAGTTTCCACTTATCTGAAGTTAAAAAAAATAAGATATAGCAATGTGGGTATCAAATTAATGGGTTTTACATCAAGTTTCAATAAAAATATGTCTAGGTAGGGCTATCTCCTAGGGTTATGTATCTTTATTTTTTCAAAATCCGTCATTGTCTCAAAAACTAATTGCAATAATTAATAGATACGGCTGGTAAGTAAAAGTATACATAAAAACCACGATAATGTATTAACTGATCTTAAACAAAAAAAAAAATTATATGGCAGCCTCGAAAAAAGCTTGTTTGCCCAGTAACATCATCATTATCTTCTGACACCTAACAGCCTAGAGTGAATCTTCGTTGATTTCTCATCTGACAATATTTTTGGTGTGAATCAATTGCCAACCCATATATTGCAAATCAATCCCATTTAATGTAGCCGTAGTCACAATAGCTGCCATAAATACCTATAGAAACGTACATATCATCGCTCGCTTGCCAGAACCATAAATGTGCAAAGAATAAAATTTTGGGAAATCGTGTTTAATAAAAAATTATTGCTCTCGTAAAGTCGCAAGTTATATTCCCATTATATTCTTAATATTCCTTCATTTTCTCTTTTAAAATTTCCAGAGTATTTTTTTTTTAATTTTCGTTGTGCCAGAACCATGAATGTGTAGCACATTCATGTTGTTGGCGCTACGAAAGTGTTCAAAAATTTAATTTCTATATTTTTTTTTCAATTTACGTTAAGCCAGAAACACGCAAAATGTGTAGCAAAATTGTTACGTATACGCCATGGTGTCTGTGGTTCGGTGCAATAAATTCTTGTTTCTGGCTAAACGAAAATTTTTAAAAATTAAGAGATTTCATTTTTAAACTTTTTCGATTTTCTGGCACTATTTTCAAAGATTGAACTACACATTCATGAAAATGGCATTGTAAATTTCCGGGGGTTCCTTGTACTTTGGAAACCCAGGATTTTCGTGAATCATAGAGAAACGAGAGATTAGTCACATGAGCCTATTAACTCAAATCTGAAAAAATTTCACATTCATGCCTCTGGCGAGCGAGCGATGATATATAAAAATATTATTCTACGCATTGTTTTTTTTATGGACTCAATGTATTTAGGTATGTATGAACACTAGCACAACAATGCATAACTCAGCCGCAAATCGTTTCTTCTTTGGTGAAAATTGCAATAAAATCAGGCAATTTATGAAAACTCACGTTTTATGTGCGAAAAGTTGATTTTCGTTGTATTTCTTTTGTTTTTGTTTCCTTAACTATACTTTCCGCTAGTTGAATGTACTTCCTACTCTTTCATCTTTCATACTTATTTTGCTTTGTTTCTTACTTTTCATTGATAAAAATCTCTGCTACACTTTTGCACTTTAACAGCGAAAGCGTAGCTCCTACGTGTGTGTTTGTCGTCTTTTGCTGTAAGTTTCCATGTACATACACGAGCTGATTGTGCTAAGCGCTAACTTTAGCAGAAAACCAGGCACGTACTTTCATTAGTAGTTATGTACGTGTGTGTGTACTTCTAGTACATACATACATATATACATATTTATACTGAACGTAAATTTTAGCGTGACTATGATCCCCTTGAAATACCATTTTTTATTTTGTTCCTAGAAAAAGTGTTAAATGTTACAAATTGTGTACTTCCTTTCAAAGGTTAGCCCCTTCTCACGCACACATATGTACCCTGCAGTCAAACCAAGCACAAGTGCAAACTACTTCAACCAGGTGTATTTTTGCCAAATAAGCAAGTGATGTTTTTATCATGGAAGTGCCGTGCGAGATGTCACTCTTAAACTACACGGTTAAAAATTTGAACCTAAATTTTAAACGTTTTTGGACTAAGTATATGACCAAACCAATTTCAAAAATAAATTTGAATTTTCAAACCCAAAAGTTTAAATTTTAGACCGAAAAGTTTTAATTTTCAAACCAAAAAGTTTAAGGGCTCATTATGTATGACGAATGATAGCTCAAACGAACGATTCGTCTGCTTCCAAAATCGCATTTTCTTTAATTTTTGTTTTTTATGTCAAAGAAAATTCGAAAATATTTAAAAAAATCTATGGAGCGAATAAAAATGATTGATAATGCGATGGCTACACGATATTGTGAGCAGACGAATCGTTCGTCTGAGCTATCGTTCGAGATACATAATGAGGCCTTTAATTTTAAACCGAAAAATTTTAATTTTCAAACCAAAAAGTTTTAATTTTAAACCGAAAAGTTTTAAGAATAAAATAAAACTAAAAAAAATGTGGCAGCTGGCAGGATTCGAACGAAAACGCCCAAGAGACACAGCTGACTGCTCTACCGCTGAGCTATGACGCACATGAAGTTTTTGTCGGCAAAATTCAATTACATTTAAACAAACCAAAAATAAAAAAATTAGACTGCTTTTTCATTTAGATTTTAAATCGAAACCAAAATAAATTGAAAATCTTTGTATATATTTGGACGGTTTGAAATATTGCACAAAAAAGTTTGAAAAATTGATTAAACTTTAGACGGGTTTAAAATTTAGGCTCATTTTTTTAGCCGTGTAGTTAAAATGATTTAGATGCCGTCGGACAATGCTCACACATTTCGTGTAAAATCAACACTTTTTCAGGTTATTATTTTTCAACACTATCGATCATGTTATTTTAACATGAAGCTCATGTTAAATAACTTGACTTCGTGTTAAATTAACATGACTTCCTGTTATATTACCATGAAGCTCATGTTGTATAACTTCACTTCGTTCTAAATTAACATGACTTGCTGTTAAATTAACATGTCTTCATGTTAAATTAACATGGGTTCCTATTAAATTAACATCAATTCCTGTTAAAACAACACTATCTGCCCATTTATCTCATGCAAATTTAACAGTTTGGTACTTTACTGCTGGGTACTTGTTTCGAGAGGTGCATGTTTGCGTTATTCTTCAGTATTTTATCTTTATTAGACTATTTGTTAGAAATCCAATATGTTTGTGCGCGCAAAGGTTTCACAAAAGAGATTATGGAACGCAATGAGGCAATTCGTTTAAACTCGCAAATTACTCTTTGTCATGGAAATTCTGTTAACAAAAAATTAGGAAAACATGCTTCTACTATTGAAATAAATATACCTGGGCCAAGAAAGCCACATATAAAATTTGTTTTCAACAACGCACTAATTCTAAACGCCCTCTCTCAGAATGAGTTTCAAAAACTCCCTTTCTGAACAAATTCAATATCGTCGCTCGCTTGCCAGAGACATGAATTTTCCAGATTTAAGTTAATAGCCTCACGTGATTAACCTCTGGTTTCTCTGCGATTCACGAAAATCCTGGGTTTCCAAAGTACAAGGAACCCCCAGAAGTTTGCAATGCCATTTTCATGAATGTGTAGTTCAATCTCTGAAAATTGTGCCACACAAACGAATGTGTTTCACTCAAAAACAGACACCATGGCGTATACGTAACAATTTAACTACACATTCGTGTTTCTAGCATAACGAAAATTAAAAAAAATTTAAAAATTAAATTTTTAAACATTTTCGTTGCCCCAAAAACATGAATGTGCTACATATTCATGCTTCTGGCGCAACGAAAATTTTTCGAAGTTTACTTTAGGCAATTTTCAAAAATAGATGTGACGTATCCCGAGGAATTTAAGGAATATTACAAAAAACTATATCAGTGCAAAGAGTATAATGAGAATAAAACTTGGAAAAACATATTTATGTATGTGAAAACTTACAATTTCACATTTTGCGAGAACAATAAATTTTCAAATACGATTTCTCAAAATTTTAATTTTGGCATATTCATGTAAAGCTATTGCATAAAACTTTTTATCCACTTATGCAATTATAATATTTACGAAAACTCTGTGAGCATATTTAACATGTTAGCAGTATAGGCTAAAAATAGTCAATAACCTATTTTATGTAGCATACAGTTCCAATTTTATGTAATCGGCCTGCTGCTAATATCAGTACAACGTCATACTGTTAGTAGTATAGCCTAGATGTAGGCAACGCTTACAGATCAAATTTTAATGTTATGTAATGTACAGCTCCAACTTTATGTAATCGGCCTGCTGCTAACATCAGTACAACGTCATACGCCTAAATGTAGGCAACGCTTATATTTATTTTTGTCAAGTTATGTTGCTAACGACAAACCTTTTAACATTAAAAAGGCCGTTACGAACTTTATTAACATTAACATTTTTTTCATTTCATTCCCACCGCCAAGGCCTGCGATAAAAGCTATGCAATAGTTTAAAAGATGTGTGATCTGCACTTGTTCAGAGCAATAACTATCTTTGGTATTTAGATCCACGAATCTGTCTTCCAAATTTAACGAAAGAACACAAAATATTTCCGACGAAGTTAATACACGTGAGCTAGTACAGCGCCATATACAAATTATGCTCTTTACGCAAAAAGTCGACGTAAAGTAAATCCCATTCACCCATCCCGAAATTCGTGATAATCTCGTAAAATAGTTTATTATGTTGAGCACATCATTTATCCCTATTTTATGTGGGTACATACATTGCAATAAACTTTTGCTCTTTCTCACTTATTACAGTGATATCTATCTATAAATAAGTTAGAGAGTACGTGGGAGCGTATACTTGATATTCGCTTATTTATGCATTGCAATCACCATTAATATCAATTATTGTTAGATGTAGTTTATCCGCAAAAATATACATTTATTTTTATACTGAGTAACAATTATTGTATGATTTATAATATCTTGTGAAATTATGGTGTTGATTGATGTTGCAGCAGTTATTTATTGTATCTATTTTATCCCCTTCTCAGCATTAGATAATTTTCATACTCAAAAAAACTCGGATGCGAAAAACAAAATAAATATTTTTTTTTTATAAATAACTTTTATACGCTGCTGAGGTTTTTAAGTACAACACCTGCTGATCATTCTTGTTTGAATGACTGCGAAAAGTTCATTTTATTTTTTCAAATGTAATTCATCACCAAAATATACATCGATTAGGCATAAAATAAAAGTTATATTGCTGTATATAAATACATATTAGACTGTCCCAAAAAGGTAACAAAGGTTCGATATTTGGTATGCATACCCTCTATATCGGTGCGTTTTAAGTGTGTGAAGTTTTATTGTTCTAGGGTTTTAATAATTGGCTCATATTCAAAAGGCTATTGTAACAAATCTTCACCTTTGAATTTTTAAAAGGACAACAGGATTCTTCGCAAGAATATTGTAAAAACGTATTCACGAGAAAAGGGTATGGGAATGTCAAAATTATCTTAGCATATAGCGTATTTGTATGTTTTCTAGCAAAAATAATTGAGGACATTTTGAAACTTTGCAATTATAGTTCACTTTTTTTAGGTCCTGCGCGGCGTACGAGTAACCTTTTTTTCTTCTTTCTTTTTTTTTTTAAACTTACACTACTTTCAGGCCCGCATGAACACCTTTCATTCGATACCCATATTGTAAAATTAATTATAGGGTTTGTACTGTAGATCTGCTGTACCTCCTTAAATATTTGTATGCACATTTTCAGATTTTTTATTATAATACAATTTTTTAAAACACATAGAGTTTTGAAAAAGTTGAGGGATAATAATTTTAAAGCACATAACTTCCGTGTCCTTGAAGAATAATTAAAAAACAGTTATAGAGCTATATATATAAAATAGGATGTATGTATGTATGTAGCTTATGGACTCAAAAACTACCCGGCCGATTTTCTTTAAATTTTCGGGATAGGTTAGTATAAGCCTGGAGAGTGTTTCTGTGAATTTATTTTTAGGAAAGTGGACCCGGGACCGCCCTACTCGAAACTATCCTATAAATGGCTGGGTTTTCTAGAAAATTGGTATGTAGGTAGCGTTTTGCTTAGGTTAAAGTATGGTATGATTTTTCTTCCGAGAAGTGGACCAAGAACCGAACTATTCTAAACAATCGTATTTATGGCTAGATTTGCTTGAAACTTGGTATATTATTATTATTATGCCCAACGGATTTTACCCACCATCCCGCCCGACCGACACGAGGGGCGCATCCGCATAACGCGCGGATTAAATTTGCCGAGTGTTTGAAAGGCGGAGGTTTGTTAAGCGTCGAGATCTCAAACTGCTCAGCTACAGAGAAAAATTCATCAGCTGAGTGTAATACGAAAATAAGTAGCTATCTGCCTCATTATGTATGGCGAACGATAGCTCAGACGAACGATTCGTCTGCTCGAAATATCGCATAGCCATAGCATTATCTATCATTTTCTTTCGCTCGATAGAGTTTTTTTAATATTTTCGACTTTTCTTTGACATAAAAAACAAAAATGAAAGAAAATGGGATGGCTAGGCAATATTGTGAGCAGACGAATCGTTCGTCTGAGCCATCGTTCGCCATACATATAGGGCCTATGCTTAGATCAAAATATAGGATAACTTTTCTTCTGAAAAGTGTACCGAGGACTGACTTTTTCTACACTGTCGTATAAATGGTTGGATTTACTTCAAATTTGGTATGTAGGTAGCGTTATGCTTACGTTAAAGTGTGGGATAACTTTTCTTCCAGGAAGTTTACCAGGCCCAGATATTTTCTGAATAATCATATTTATGAACACACATCCACATTTTGCAGAAATTTTTTGGGAGTCGCTACACTCTTTGATTCTTTAAATGATAACCTGAGCATCTGGAACAGAGAAAAAATACCGATTTACCAATTACGAAGTCCTTAAAGGGTAAGGATACATCAATACGATATACTCGATCTTACTGATAACTTCAACTGCAAGTCGTCACGGGTTGCCCTGCCCTGATTTGCATAAAACTTTGTCAAGATAGTTTTTGAAGCATATTTGTCAAAATTAGGAGGTATGCGTTTAGATAGAACAACTTTGAAATTTTGGGACAGTCTAATATATATACATACTTGATTCCTATCGATCCCTCAATTAACTACATATTTTATGTTGATTCGCATACTTTCTTTGAAATGACAGCCGAATAAAAATAAAATGTAATAAACGGAAAAAGATGTATCAATGGAGAAGCAGAGTTGTGGACAATAAAAACACGAAGCAAACATCTCACCATTACCACCACGCATTTCAAACCAAACGCATAACAATTTTGTGGGAAGTATTACAATTTGAAAAGCACTTACGTTGATTGCATTATGTACACATTTATATGCATATGTGCGTGTAGATAGTGCACAGCAGAGGATGTGTGTATTCGCTCATAAGTGAATAAGTATGTATTGACTAAAGTACAAGCAACCTGTTGGGCTGAGTTCTATTTCAAGATCTGCTGATGCTTAGCAGAATATGTATCACATTATTGAAAATATTTAGTTCCAGGAAACTAATTTATTTGTAAAGTTTGGAACTTGGTCTAAAAGCCCAGTTCGTTAAACATGAAGTTATATATATATTTTTTTTTTTTTCATTTTTTTTATGAATATGAATTTTTTTTATTTTTAATTTTTTTTAATTTTTTTATGAATATGAATTTTTTTTTTT
>CAXKVI010000001.1:5290450-5312950 GCA_964058755.1 Campiglossa producta | reverse complement strand
ATTTTATCGCAGGCCTTGGCGGTGGAAGAGAAATGAAAAAAATGTTAATATTAAAAAAGTTCGTAACGGACTTTTTTCAATGTTAAAAGGTTCGGCGTTAGCAACATAACTTGACAAAAATAAATATAAGCGTTGCCTACATTTAGGCGTATGAGGTTGTACTGGTGTTAGCAGCAAGCCGATTACATAAAATTGGAGCTGTACACTACATAAAATAGTTTGTTGACTATTTTTAGGCTAAACTATTAACAGGTTAAGGCTGTACTGCTCTAAAGTCATAAATATGCTCATTGAGTTTTCATAAATATTATAATTGCATAAGTTGATAAAAAGTGACATGGAATAGCTTTACCGCGGCAGTCCCCGAGTACCACATGTCCTTTTTATAACCTTTTTCCAATATAATAAAACTGTAGGACAAAATCCACTTTTTTCTGGGTATTGGATTAAATCAGTTTTTTTTTTTTTAAGAGATCAAGAGATGAGTAAAAATATGGCATTACCTTTTTTTCGAAGTTAGCCTCCAAAACTTAGTAACGGGCTTTCGAAGTTGGACCCTTCGAAGATTTGGTTTTCTTATTTTTTTTTTTGTTTAAGAAATTTAAAAAGGTTTAATGTGCGCGTGGACTTGTTGCTCCTCTTACTTGATTGGTGCACTTTCTTTTACTTTTTTCTTTAAAAGTGTATTTTTTTAAACAAAACAATTAGAAAACCAAATTTTCGAAGGGACCAACTTCGAACTTCGAAAGCCCGTAACTTAGCTTTGGAGGCTAACTTCGATGAAATTTACTACATTTTTAATAAAAAAATATTAGAATGGAAACTAAATGAAACAAATCGTCAAAATATCTGATACGGGCCACTAAACACATTTTTCTCGGATCTCAAAAGTTTTTTTCGATGCCATCATTCAGCTATAGCTAAATATCCTTTTTCAGAATTTGATGCTGAGATCAAAGCGTGTCTTTTGTAACATTGCTCGACAATCTTCCATGAAATCTATTCGTGGAAACGGTCTTAATCGGTTACGCTTACAGTTTCGGTTTCTGTCCCTGAAATATAAGTGTATGTGTAAGGGAAAAGAATCATAAATCTTTGCAAAGTTGCGAGAGTTTATCAAAAGTGTCGGGTCAGTAATTTACCTTTTCTCGATTAGTTACTTTTGACTCGGCTGTAGTCAACTGGAAAAAAGGTCAATTGAGTTTAAGCGATGTTTAAGTATTTTTTAATTATCGTAATGAAAAACTGTCGTGCTGTTAATAAATATGTCAAGTTGTAAACAAATAATTAAGGTACAAAAATATTATAACAAATTGTTTTTATACCCAGCGTACTAGTACTAGTCCAAGTGTATTATAATTTTGTCCACATAATGGTGCTACGTAACGGCACAAAATAATCGAGATAGGCATAAAGTCCCATATAAGAAAGTTCTAAGGTTGAAAAGAGAGGTTGGTTAAGGCATGTCCGTCTGTACGTGTACGCGATAACTTGAGTAAAAATGAAATATTTGCATAAAATTTGGTATACTAGTTAGTTTCTATCCAAGGTAGATTGCTATTGAAAATGGACGAAATCGTAGTCATTATTAAGAGGTCTGCTTTGAAGTAAGGAACGACAGTGTGTATGAGTAACAAAATGTTTTCGATTTTTCTTCTAAGCAGGTCATAGTATGATTTGATAGTTGATATAATATAAACGACATTGCAAGATAGAACAAGAATATCGATCTTAATGTTCTCTGAGGAAAATCGCGAAATATTATAGTTATTATTTTCCAATGGAAATATAAATCTTAGTAGTACAAGTCAATGATAATTGCCTAAAGTATTGTTAATTATGCTCGTTTACAATTCGACAACCACAACAGTGTTGTAACACATTACACATACATTTAATATATTTGATCATTGCTTTCGCTCTATCATTTGTGTGTATCACCATACTTTTATGCTAGACATGCCATGCATACAATTAAACATACCACACTACTCAAACGGAAATAGGATGATTGCTCACTCAACAGGAAGTGCAATGAAAACAGGAAGAAGAGTCGAGTGAAAATTAGTAACGAAAAATTTAATTGCATTCTCAAAGGTACAGTTGCAACAGTAAAAACTTAGCCAAATAGGTAGATAAAATAAAAGCTTTGTTTGCTTTCTGGCTAACCGCTAACTCTTCTACTTGCTTCGCTCTATTATTTCAGTTTTTTATGCAACAAATTTGTTTTGGTAATAGACTGACTAACTTTGTTGTTGTTTGTTCGTTAAGGTGATGAACTGACCGAGCAACTAAAGGGCTTAGTGACCGATTATTATGCGAAGGTTCAAAAGCGTATATGGATAGGAAGAACTAGAAATAACTTATATGAGGATTAAATTGGGCAAAATTACAAATATTGGTGTCCAGCGAGGGGCCAGCACTCTGGAGTATTGGTGGGGTGTAAGATTAGGTCGCCTCCCCGTTGGTGCACCCTGGGTAACGCTAAATGACCTACATGGCCTACACGGCCTAGTTTCTGGTATTGCCGGTTCTACGAGAACGGTACCAGTACTTGTGCTGTACCCATCGTGCCGAAACGACCCGGGCCGTTTTATTATATCGACCCGGCCAAGAGCAATACATTCGGGTTGACCCTGTCTGAGATTTAGGCAGGGCTACACCTCGTTACAACAACAACAACAAATATTGGTATTAACTTTCAGAATGGCTAACAAAATATGTAACAATACTTGGACAGCATTTTTCGAGATAGTTTTACCTCATAAAATATTTTTTTGACAGTTAAATACTCAGTACCTGGGTGACCGAGCTTGCTCGGTGTTTTCGATTTTCACATTTTTTCCAATATTCTTACTTAACAAAATAAAATTTTCAAAATAAATTTCCGAAAATATATCAAATAGGTGGCAACTTTATAAACCGACTAAAGTGGCAAATTCAAGTAGAAAATCCTAGAATGAAGTATATCTATCATGGTTGGATGCGGCTGAAGATACCTTGGATTTGATACCCATATTGGCATACCTTGCTCAATATTTCAGAAAAAATTAGATAGGTCTCAACCCTGTAAGCCGCCCAAAGTGGCAACACCAAATTGGGCAGTCTTAAAATCGAAAATGCTATAGAGAAATCCATCAAGATGGCAACCCTACTTGATAATATCTTAGTTGGAATACCGCCGAAAACGAAAATACCTTTCATTTGATACCCATTTTGGCTTCTCTTACTCAATATTAAAAAAATGAGATAGCTGGCAACCATGTAATACACAGCAAGTGGCAACACCCAAGTGGATAGTCTTAGAATCATAACCCACGATCCCCGTGCCAAATTTCATTCAAATCGGTTAAGCAGTTCTCGATATAGTACCGGATATACTGCGATAAGGAGGCAACCCTAGATGGCAATCCTACTTGAAAATATTTTAGTTGGCATGCCACCGAAAATACCTTTTATTTGATACCTATATTGGCATATCTTGCTCCATAATTTAAAAAAATTAAGATAGCTGGCAACCCTGTAATACACCGCAAGTGGCAACAACCAAGTGGATAGTCTTAGAAACAAACACACGACTCCCATGCCAAATTTCATTCAAATCGGTTAAGCGGTTCTCGAGAAAGTACCGGATATTAAATATACTACGGTAAGGTGACAACCCTAGGTGGCAACCCTGCTTTAAAATACTTTAGTTGGTGTGTCGCCGGAAGTAACTTTCATTTGATACCCATATAGGCATATGTATCTTGCTCAATCATACTATCTATATTCGCAATTTCATACAAATCGGTCAAGCGGTTCCCGATGTAGTCCGGATATACAAATATACAAATATACATATATATATACAAGTTTAGCTCGTTTAAAGTTATAAGATATGAGCTTTTCTCATATCGTCGATGCCTATGCAAAATCACCTATGTATCTACCAAAATTACCTCGAATATGTCCTGAAACGTCTCTAGAAATTTCCCTGAGGGGGAATAGATCCCAAAAAAATCACAAAAAAGTTCCGAAGAGGTGCCACACAGTAAAAAGAAAATATGTCTATAAAAGGTTTGCCAAATTTATACCGGAAGAGATCAAGGAATTTGGCAGAATAAAATTGAATAAAAATTAAAGTTGCTTAAGCAATTTTTTTGGATTTCAAATAAAATTAATTTTTTATTTGACCGATTTTTTTCAACTGACCTGGCACAAATATCTTTCTGAAAGCTGCTTGGATCACGGATTGTACTTTGAATTTGAATTTATAAATATCTTTGCACTATCAAACTGCTTGCAAATGGCACTTTTTAATTACATTTTTCACATCTTTAAACTTTTAACCCTACATTGAGTTAAAATCAAGGACAAACTACACTAATCTCAAGTAGATTCACTCAAGCACACGAATATTCCCTCTCCTATTGCTATTTATCACTTTCCACGTTCATTTGCGTTCTCAAAACGTTAATTTCATAACGAGAGTGTTGTAAGAAAGGCACATTTTGACACCTCATTAATTTGTCATTACTCAAATAGTTTGCCAAGTAACCGTTGCTAATTGCCGCCCACTTACACCTGCTCAACGCTGATTTTCAGTGCCAAAAGCTTTTCCTCACAATGCGTTGTGTCATGGCGCGTCGCTTAGCATTGCCGCACGCGCTTCTCGCCAATTTTCTCAATTTACTTAATTAGTGCGCTTTTTGTCGCCTTCAAAACTTTTTTGGCTCAACTTACTTCTACGAAAGAAATCTTTTCCTGTGATGGAAGCCAAAATCAAAATGTTGTGCGTGTTGTATATATGTATGTATGTATTAATATCCTTGTGTGTTTGTATGTCTATGCCCCTGTGTACGTATGAAACAAACAACCAGACCGCAGATTTGCGGTGTCGGCAATGAGACTGCTCTGCTGCCACAAGACTTTCAGTTTTTGTTGTTGTCGTTTTTTGTTCGTTGTTGTTGGCTGACAGCTTTCGCCGATGTTGAGTGGAATTTTGATAAAGTGCATTATTGTCATTATAATAATTATTATTTAGCACTGAACTCGCTTTACGGCGCATTGGCGGCATTTTATGTACCTGTATTTGCGGTAATAAATTATTTTATGCCTTGTAGGTAAGCATTTATGACGAAAAGGAGCAAGTAATTGAAATTGTTATTATGACTTGGTGTGCAAGAATGTTTTTATCGCCATAGTAACATGAATTTTAGGGTTCTTTATTAGTTATGTTAACATTGGTATTCAAATTAATTTAATTCAATTTAGTTTAGTTTTTATTATATTTTATTTTTTATTATATTTTATTTTTTTTCTAATCTTTTTTTCTTTTCTTTTCTTTTATTTCATTTTATTTTATTTTATTTTATTTTATTTTATTTTATTTTATTTTATTTTATTTTATTTTATTTTATTTTATTTTATTTTATTTTATTTTATTTTATTTTATTTTATTTTATTTTATTTTATTTTATTTTATTTTATTTTATTTTATTTTATTTTATTTTATTTTATTTTATTTTATTTTATTTTATTTTATTTTATTTTATTTTATTTTATTTTATTTTATTTTATTTTATTTTATTTTATTTTATTTTATTTTATTTTATTTTATTTTATTTTATTTTATTTTATTTTATTTTATTTTATTTTATTTTATTTTATTTTATTTTATTTTATTTTATTTTATTTTATTTTATTTTATTTTATTTTATTTTATTTTATTTTATTTTATTTTATTTTATTTTATTTTATTTTATTTTATTTTATTTTATTTTATTTTATTTTATTTTATTTTATTTTATTTTATTTTATTTTATTTTATTTTATTTTATTTTATTTTATTTTATTTTATTTTATTTTATTTTATTTTATTTTATTTTATTTTATTTTATTTTATTTTATTTTATTTTATTTTATTTTATTTTATTTTATTTTATTTTATTTTATTTTATTTTATTTTATTTTATTTTATTTTATTTTATTTTATTTTATTTTATTTTATTTTATTTTATTTTATTTTATTTTATTTTATTTTATTTTATTTTATTTTATTTTATTTTATTTTATTTTATTTTATTTTATTTTATTTTATTTTATTTTATTTTATTTTATTTTATTTTATTTTATTTTATTTTATTTTATTTTATTTTATTTTATTTTATTTTATTTTATTTTATTTTATTTTATTTTATTTTTATTTTTTTTATTTTATTTTATTTTATTATTTTTTTTTTTTATTTTTTTTTTTTATTTTATTTTTTTTTTTTTTATTTGATTTTATTTTACTTTTTTTTTTATTTTATTTTATTTTATTTTATTTCATTTTAATTTTATTTTATTTTATTTTATTTTATTTTATTTTATTTTATTTTATTTTATTTTATTTTATTTTATTTTATTTTATTTTATTTTATTTTATTTTATTTTATTTTATTTTATTTTATTTTATTTTATTTTATTTTATTTTGTTTTGTTTTATTTTATTTTATTTTATTTTTTTTATATTTTTTTTTATTTTATATTATTTTTTTTTTTATTTTATTTTTTTTTTTTTTTTTTTTATTTGATTTTATTTTATTTTTTTTATTTTATTTAATTTTTTTTATTTATTTTTTATTTTTTTTATTTTATTTTATTTCATTTATTTTATTTCATTTCATTTTATATTGAATGCCGCCATAAATGATAAAATAGCGCAACAAGTAGTTGCGATTGTTGTCACATGTAGGTATAGATATGTAAGTACAATCATACCCTTACAAGCCTGAATACGTACGAGAGTATTAACAATTTCTGTTATTACCTATGAAAATCCACCCATCCTCATTCCTTTGAAATTCTCTGAGCCAAGCCAAGCAAAATTTATATAGCCGTAAAGCCGCTTCACAGCATCAACAAAGTGCAAACACCAACAACATAAACAAGCGCAATTTTAACGTGAAAATAATAACAGTAATAACTACCCAAACACTTGTTGCGCTGCATCACTTCATACATTCACATACACACACACAATTCCGCTTTAAGCTCACTCACTTTATTTCATATTTAAAACTTTCCACACAAAATCGCGCTTTCAGCAGTCATTCGTGTGGTTTCGTTAATTTACAGCTTTTCGCTGCCAACACAACACACCCACAGCATCTCATAAATACTTACTTGTTCCTGAGGGATGGCAATTTATACTGTTTCTTTTGTAATACTTATTAACCTCGACGGGCTTAAAACACCTGCTTTGTATGCTTTAAAATAATTCCAGTTGAATATAAAAACGGTTACTTATGTGTTGTGGATAAAAAAAAGTATATTTGTATGTAAATATGTAGTAACCACAAAAAATTATCGTAAACGGTTCATGTATGTATTTTTCGTGTTCATGTGAAACTTTAATGTGTTTTTTAAACAGCCGATAATGCTTATAGATAACTTTTGTAAGCTTTTCAAAAGGATAACATTTAGTGGTGGTATGCTTTATTACTACTGTGTATATTTGTGTGAAGCCATAAGAACTCTGCGAGAGAAAATCTTTACTGACTTTTATTTAATCACATCGACACAATTGACGAGGAAATACGAGTAATAATGATATAAAAATATGCCGAAAGCAGCAGATGATTATTTTTTATTATAGCGCACACATTAATGCGAGGTGTAAACATATGCACATATCTACTCGAAAATTTTCCGGATTTGAGTTAAAAGGCTCATGTGACTAATATCACGTTTTTCTACGATGTACGAAAATCCGGGGTTTACAAAGTACAAGGAACCCCCGGAAATTTGCAATGCCATTTTCATGAATGTGTAATTCCATCTCTGAAAAATGTTTAGAAATTGAATTTAAATTTTTTTTAAATTTTCGTTGAGCCAGAAACAAAAATGTCCCTGCAGCGAAAGCAACTAGTTGAAAAGTACTTTATAACTAGTTGGTGCACCGAAATGTCAATTGTCAGATTTCAAACGAAACGAATGAATTTTGTATTTTTTAACTGTTATGAGAAAAATCTAGTTGTATACTAGTATGAAATGGATATTTCTTGACTAGTATGAGTTCTCCCAGAAAGTTATAGTTGTATACTAGTATTTTTCTGACTAGTTTGAGGTTTTTCTGCAGGGGTATTGTATTGAAGAACAGACGCCATGGCGTTTTCGTAACAATTTGGCTATACATTCGTGTTACTGGCTCAACGAAATTTTTTAAAAATATAGAACTTCAATTTTTTAACATTTTTGTTGCCCAAAAACATGAATGTGCTGCACAGCGACCTACTGATATTATAGATTTATTTGTAACTTGAATAATCATGAAAAAGGCATACTTGTGTTGGTTTTGAAAAGACGCCTATTTGTTTTAAAAATCAAATTTTCGACTTAAATATTGTACTTTCTTCGTTCAAATGAAAACTCAGAAATATGCTCCAGAGGCTTACATCAAATATGTATTCTTTCCCTTAATTATTTCAAAATACTTATAGGTGAGGAAGTAGAGTCATATGCTAACACTTTGTCTACACAAAAGTATAATGTAAGTAAAAATAGTCTCATGTTGGCAACCCGTTTTATATAAATGTACTTATATATGTAGATAAACTTGCTCAGCTTTGAAAGCTTTCATACTAGTCGTTCACAAAACCAGTTGATGAAAGCTCGCTGTTACTTGAATTCAGCAACAGATGGCAGGCAGACACATTTCCGTTTGTTATGCATTCCCAAATGGACATGTCATATGTACTCGTAGTTTAATGTGAGTCGTAGCTTGATATCATAAGCACCTCGTCCCATTATCTTATATTGTCGGTGTTTCTGCAAAACGACGTAATGAGCATTTTCTAAACGGCATATGTGATATTTGAGATTGGCGGTTTTGCAGCTACAAATTATTTATTGAGTTTTTAGACAACTTCGATTAAGATCGATTCTTTTAATTAATTTCCAGTGCAAAAAAAAGTTTTCTTGAGAACAAATAAACAAGTCGCTTACGCGGTCTCTTAGATGTCCGTTAGGTGGTTTTACATAATCACCGACGATATGTGCCAAAAAGACTAAAGGGAGAAAATTTAGGACTTCACATTTAAGGATATATTTATACCCAGCGAACTAGTACTAGTACAAGGGTATATTAATTTTGTTCACATAACGGTAATATGTAACGGCACAAAATAATCGAGATAGATATAGAGTTCCATATATGAAAGTTCTTAGGTTGAAAAGAGAAGTTCATTAAGGCATGTCCGTCCGTCTGGGAGGTTACTTTCTGGCCAAGGTAGGTTGCTATTGAAAATGGTCGAAATCGGATGATAACCACGCCCTCTTTTTCGATATCGAAAATTTCGAAAATCACACAAATTGGCATATCTCGACAGCTGAAATGGCTAAAATGATACAATTTTATAGGTGAATCCCCCTGGTCATTTTTTTATGATTTTTCTAAAAAAATTTTATAGAGGGCGTGGCACCGCCCACTTTCAGGGGGGGGGGGGGCATTTTTGAAAATTCGACTGGGCGTAACTTTTAAACTGATTACGATAGAACGATGGAATTTGGCACAAAGCATACTAGTATCGTTGGGAGTATACCTGATGAAATTGGTTACAATCGCCCTCCAATCACGCCCACTTTCGATATCGAAAATTTCTAAAATCACCTAAATTGACATACTTCGGTAACGGAAATGGCTAAAATGATATAGTTTGGTAGGATGAACCCCCTAGTCAATCTATAATGATATTTTGATAAATTTTTAAAAGTAGGCGTGGCATCGCCCACTTTTCAGGGAGGCATATTTGAAAATTTCACGGGTCATAACTTTTAAAATGATTACGGTAGAACGATGAAATTAGTACAAGGTATACTACTAGATATGGAACATATCGAAAATCACATAAATTGACATAATTCGGTAAGGTAAATAAAAATAAAATATCATTGTTATCCCGTTCTGGAAATTACCGCTAGGTATTTAATGTTCGGTTCACCGGAACTTAGACTTCCTTACTTGTTTATCTTACATTTGTACATATTGATTTACCTTATATACCTACTAAACATTGAAATGTCTTTTTTTCATCCGACACCTTTTTAAGTTAATTTTCTTGTGAATCTTTGTCCAACCTTCCAATTTTTAAGTCTCTTTGTCATAAATTGAACCGTGGAACTTTTTAAAAAAAAAAATATTTTGAAAAATATTTTTCGTATCTGAAAACGGTCTGGAAACTATACTGCTGGGCTGAACCATACTGATAAAAACTGTGATCCCCCAAAACATCAGAAAATTATCCCAGAAAACGTGAAAAAACACAAAAAAAAGCGTGATAGATTGCGTCGGATTTAGAAAATTTTGTACTTTTACATGCATACGTTTCGTTCCCGACACTTTAGTGCATAGGTAGGTAAACCTAACTCGTGTGGGTATTACGCTCTTCATTTTAGTTGCAGATGAGAGCGAAAAAGCAGCTAAAATGAAGAGGGTAAGAATATATGTGAAGAGCGTACTGCTTTTTCGCTCTCATCTGCAACTAAAGTGAAGAGCGTAATACCCACACGAGTTAGGTTTGCCTACCTTAGCTTTAGTGTGAAAAAGGATCGGTAAAAGTACTTTATTAACTTCAATGATTCCAAAAAAATCACCAGTCCGCAATTTAATGTAAATATTTCTGAAAAGGGATTGTTTCTAATTATTGTAAAAGGCCTATTTCTAGAAGATCTTGAGAAAAGTCGATTAATAAAAATCATTATAAGCACTTCATGAAAAGTTAAGAGACAACTTTGGATAAAATATTATTAAGTTTCTAGTTAAGCCCCAGGACACAAAATTTTTATATCCAGTAAATTTCTAAATTTAGTGTTATGGAAAAAAAAGAAACAAATTGAATTTTAAAAAACTTTTTTAGTCTACAAAATTGCTAGGAGCACTAAAAATTTAATGCAATTTCACTTGAATGACTTTCGAATTTCCTTAAATATATTATCTAAAGATTTTCCTTTGTCTTCAAAATTAGTTGACTCAATTAGTTTACTTAAGTGCAGTAACATTATGACGCCTTATAACCTGCTGCGAATTTTACTTAGAGATGTTCGAACTCTTTGCAGCAGTCAATCAGAACGGAAATGGGAGTAAGTAAGCATTCCATGTTGCTAATTTACAAAAAACAGACAATTCTTTTCAAATTCAGTTTCATCAAACATTTTATAGTTATCTTCGATTTCGCTATAAATACCAAGTAACTTCGCTGGCAATGACAACAGTATTCAAAACGAGTTTCAAACAAACACTTGTCATATCAGTCAAATTTGCTCGAGTTAAATCAAGTAAGTTAAATTGAATATGAATTTCGATTATATAGCATCGTCCTGTTCCTAAATAAAACCACTTGGGTTTTGTGTGATTAAAAATAAGTGAGCCGTGTTTGAGAGTGCATGTGAATAAACAAAATATAACTAAAAACAAGTAAGGAAGTCTAATTTCGGATAAATCGAACATTAAATACCCAGCGGTAGTTTCCATATGATTTTCAAAATGAAAGTGGGCGTGGTTTGGAAACGATTTCGTTCAATTATATCAGGTATACTCCCATTTCCGTTACCGAAGTATGTCAATTTAGGTGATTTTCGAAATTTTCGATATCGAAAGTGGGCATGGTTGGAGGGCAATTTTATCAGGTATACTTCCAATGAAACTAGTTATCATCCGATCTCGCCCATATTCAATAGCAACCTACCTTGGCCAGAAAGTAACCTGTATATCAAATTTTATGCAAATATCTAAATTTTTTCTCAAGTTATCGTGCACACGGACAGACGGACACAGACATGCCTTAATGAACTCCTCTTTTCAACCTAAGAACTTTCATATGAGGAACCCTATATCTATCTCGATTATTTTGTGCCGTTACTTAGTACCGTTACGTGGACAAAATTACAATACCCCTGTACTAGTACTAAGTAGTACGCTGGGTATAACAAGAGAAGGAGTTCCAGCTTGGGTGGTGTAACCGAAAGTTATGTACTCAGCTTAGAGCTTAACCAACAAAATTTAAAGTATCTCTACCTTAGAGTTAAGCCATGCCATATAAAATCTTTGAGCTCTACTTTGAATGAGTATATCTATGTTTCAGAGCTTTGGACCCGGCTTTCACTGCAACCTTAACATTTTTTTTACTTAAACTATTCTTAGCCCGATTATTCAGTTTTTCAGTCTACCTTGAACAAAGCGGAATATTTTGTGCTGATTGCAGGGGAAATTACCTAAACAAAGAAGGCAAACAGATTACTGAGCAAGCCCACTTTCTCATAGAGCTATAAGTTAGCATTTGCAATTTTATTTGCAGTTTTTATCTAGACGTTTTGCTCCTAGATAAAAGAAGAAAATCGGCTAAGCTCGAATGCTGACAGTCATCGTAAAAGCAAAAAATGAAACCGGCAATTAAGCAGGAAGTGTAAAAACACCGGCAACAAATTGACAGCTTCTTGTCGCGATTAAAATCATGACGTACGTACTTACGTGTGAGTAGGAGTACATCCGCTCTTCTTTTCCAGAAGTTAAGAACCCATTGACTTTGTGCGCTTGCGCATTTGTACTTTTTGCTTATCAATAAATTTGCTTGCGCAATTGTGATATTATTATACGTTAATTATACAACAATAACAAATATAAACAGATCTGGCTGGCTATTCAAGCCACTGAGATTCGTATCTGGGCGTTTCGCGCTCGTTCATTAGCCGGCTCGATTTTGAACGTGTGCTTGGGCTTATCGCCTACGGTGCTTTAAACAATATAAGAGGCACGTCAACGTCAATTTAAACACTTTTAAGCGGATATTATGGTGCTGACGTACATAAAATGTACATTTGTAATTGTATGGAAAATATTTTGGCAATTGAAGCTGTACACGAAATAAGTAAATACTTACAAATTATATTTCGAGTATCCATGGGGTACTCTGACCCGCATGCGATACGCCTAAACCATCTCCAATCGGGCTCAAATTGTTTGTGTGATATCTTCGGGTTTATTACTAACGATTAAGGGTGTGACACTTTGGAAATCTGATGATAAAATTGTCCCCATACAAATAAGAACCACCCTAAGGTGCCTACACAAGTACTTCCTTCGATTAATTGGCAGAAGATTTTAAAGCTGCGGAGAGCTCCTGTAAAAATAAAAGCAGCGACCTCGTGACCGATACTCCTTTATTCGAGTATACTACGGTTAAAGTTCGGAAGCTTCTTACGGTCAGTTCCCAAAAGTTGCTGAACAAAATATGATCCTATGTTTTTGGCATCATGTTAAAACTGTGTCCAATACCAATGCGACATGATTATGGGATTATTTATGGTCATTTGGAATTTCTTTTAGATCTTTTTTCGGTCTGAGGACAGGGTTCCTAACTACTGATTTATGAGTATTCAAGTAATCAAATGAATATATCCACATCTTTCACATTACGAAGTGCGAAGATTGAGATCTAACTAATCATGATTTAACTCCATCTGAAAAGCTGGGCCTGATTTGAAAAGCTGGGCCTGATTGCGCCAGTACTGAGGTCCCGATGTGCCAAATACCAAAAAGTCGCACAAAGATAGTGAACACACCAGC
Organism: Campiglossa producta; assembly: GCA_964058755.1. NCBI lineage: Eukaryota > Metazoa > Arthropoda > Insecta > Diptera > Tephritidae > Campiglossa > Campiglossa producta. The sequence goes on along the minus strand of CAXKVI010000001.1, from coordinate 5,299,365 downwards.
CTTATTTCCGTTTAACAAAGTGCTAGTTAGATGGCAGTCAAAACTCGGGGATACCCAACTAATTCGTGTCAACACAAATTTATTTTACACCAAACAAACGTCATACTACATACACGCTGCCGGTCTTTCCATATGTAAGCAACGCACCGCTACGCCTGCGCACGACCAAACACATCAACGGTGAATGCGATATGGTGCTTTTTCTCTTTGTCATTACAGTACTAACATATTCATTGTTTTCTTGGCTTGTTTTCTTTAATTTGTCTTGTGCCTTTGTTTGACGTCAAATTGGTGTTGCTCGGCGCACGCTCAATGAGTGCTTGCTGATCGGTGATTCTGCGCGCCAATCGTGTGAGATCGAACGCATGCGCTTCGAGATTAAAAAGCAAATGTCGCAAAGATTTTTTAATTATTTAATTAAATGGTGTGCTGGTGTTAATAACGTTCGACTGTAGGTACATAGCAAAATCGGATTTATACAAAATTTTTAACAGACAAAACGGTAATTGCAAGGAACAGTGAAACGGGCAGGGAGTGCTGCATAAAGTTTATTTTTGAATGAATTATAAACGAAATAATATATTATTAAGTTAACCTAAGCCCATCTCTTTTTCTCTACAGCTTCAATAACAGCAACCATGTTCGCTTCCAACAAATGTACTCTTCTCATCGCTACCATCACTATTGCTGCCATATTTGTACTCCTTCCAGCCGCTGAAGCCATGCCTTCCATTGGACACTATGGCAAACGATTTGGTGCGTATACTCCCTCCTTCGTCCAGGGACAAAAAACGTTATTAATTTATAACTCTTTTTTTTTTTCCTTCCTACAGACTCCCTGACCGGCATCGATTTCATACAAATTTGCCTCAACAACTGCGCGCAGTGCAAGAAAATGTTTGGCGATTACTTTCAAGGTCAAACCTGCGCTGAGTCCTGTTTGAAATTCAAAGGCAAATCCATTCCAGACTGCGAAGATATTGGTTCCATTGCGCCATTTCTCAATCAACTGGAATAAACCGGAAAAATACTCACAAACAGACCTCGCTTTAAAAAATGATCCAAATCAGCCTTTTGTGATTAACCACTTAACCGCCAAACAATTATGAGATACCCACGCGCCATTATCGTAAAGTACAGTATTATATATCGGATTTATTTTTGGGATGCGTGCTTTTGTATATTTTCTTTTCGTTTGGTGATCGCTGTTGAATTTTGGTGCTGCGACACGTGTTCGTTTTGGCATGACATACAAACCGATGAAGTGGGTCATTGTCGCTCAATCTGTATCCAAAATTAAAACATTAATTCGCCATTAGAGCTACTTTAGTTTTTTTTTTTATAAGATCTGTATATTATTTATTTGTTTCATATTTAGCTGAGTAAGATATGCCGAAAATCAATCGTGAGTCATATGCATTGATACTTTAGGTCTGCTAAAAAGTTCCTAATTTATTTAAATTTAGTATTATGTGCAGCCTTTTTATGCAAGTCACTAGTTATGTAAGTCAATGTATGAATGTGTATAGATATTTTATATGGTACCTACGATAAGATAGATAGAAAAAAAATTTGCAACGGAATACAAGTAATTATCAAGAAAAAAAATCATAACGTGTTTCATTTATTGAAAAAAAAAGAAACCAACAAAAAAAACAAGTAAGCAAGTCTAAGTCTATGCCTCCCTTAAGAGTGGGCGGTGCCACGCCCACTTTCAAAAATTTATCAAAAACCATAATAGAATGACTCACCTATAAAATTATATCATTTTAACCATTTCAGCTACCGAGATATGTAAATTTATGTGATTTTCGAAATTTTCGATATCGAAAAAGGGCCGATTTCGGCCATTTTAAATAGCAGCCTATCTTGGCCAGAAAGTAACTTGTGTACCAAATTTCATGCAAATATATCAATTTTTACTCAAGTTATCGTGTACACGGGCGGACATGCCTAAATCAACTCCTCTTTTCAACGTAATTCATATATGTAACTCTATATGTTTCTCGATTATTTTGTGCCCTTACGTAGTACCGTTATGTGGACAAAATTATAAAACCCTTGTACAAGTACGCTGGGAATAAAAAGTAATGGTAGCGATATACCAACAGGTTATCATAACCTCTAACAAGATTTTTGCCGAGCTTCTCTTCCAACTTGTAGTGTGCTGCTTGGATTTTTTTTTGATGTTGGTTTTTGCCGGCCATTGATATGACACGACTTGGCGTAGTAGGCTGAGCACTAGAGCTAATATCGATAGTTTTTTTGTGGAGCACTCGATGTTTTTTCTACGATGGCAATATATTGACCCTTTCCTATTTTGTTGTTTAATGAATAAAGCTTAGGCCCGCTTGCATAAAAGCTGATAACGACTAACCGGAGTTTAATTGACGTATTTTGTATGGTTAGCTGTCAAGTTAATCACCGATTAGGCTTAATCGGCTTTTATGAAAGTGGCCCTTAATTAATCTTCCGTAACGTTCACCGCAACATACATACATATATAACTATATATCAGGTGATCCAACACCTTATTGGAATCAATAGGGCGCAATCAAGGCTGAAAGAAAGTTAGTGGCAGATTTTTTAATATAAGTAGTTACTTAATTTTGACTATGAATAAATTTTGTGTTGCTAAAAATGGTATATATGTATGTTGAACTAATTTTTCGAAAATTATAAAATTTTTTGACATTTACTTAAACTTTTCAATAGTATGGATACTATCGATAGTCAATTTCGGAAATATCGAAAATATTGCAAGGCGGTAATATTTATAGTTTTCCAGCTATACCGAGCACTTAACCGCTACACCACGTCAACCATCGTCAAATCCAACTAAATACCCAACTAAAACTCCATCTTCATCATCATTTTCAACTTTATCTATATCTCCATTCAAGCCATCTAAATTTTCTGTCTATTTCCATCTCTGTTTCTACTCCATTTATATTTTCATACCTCTGTCCCTCTATTGCCATCTCATTCTTTTCTCCGCCCCACTATCTATCACTACCCTCATTTTAATATCCATCTTAATGTCCAGCCCTCCTCTTCTTCATGCTTCCGATTGGAACGAACTTTGGTAGGGAGTTTCCTTTTATCTTAAAAAAGTTGATTTTACACGAAATGTATTGTCATCTTCACCTTTCACGTTTTCGATCCATATGTACCCTGCAAAAATCGTGAATACTCTATATCCTATTCAAAGAGTACTCCAATTGGAGCATCAGAGTACTCCAAATGTAATCCTTTTTTATATAAAAATTGTGCTCCAATTAACGTTCCGATGTCCTAGGACTGGACCACTACTCCAACCTTCGCTTTGTTTCTGCTACTCCATGGAGTACCTTCAGTCAGAGTACTTTGCAATCTACTCCAATGTTGTTACTCCTTGGAGTATATACTGCCAGAGCAATATTGTCGTGATTTTCGTCGATAAGGCACGAGCAATGATCGGCTTTCAAAAAGCTGAAGGTGGTCCGATGAGGTATACAGAGGATTACTGTTGGAGTACTCCAAAAAAATTGGAGCACATAATCCAACGATTTTTGCAGGGTGTTCGTACATTTGATTTGTCAGAAGACATTTCTCTTTTGTATTTACACAGTTTGATTCTGTATCCATACAAAAAAGGACATATATGTCTGATAAAACATGTCGTGTAATACCCCTTTAAGGAAAACTAATCTTACTAAAACTACTTAATAAAAAATTCGTCTTAATCGTTTTCAGAAAATAAAACAATTCTTTTTTTTTATTCATTATACTCTTAAAAGATTTTTACTATTTATAATTAATATGTACACAATTATTTATAAAAGAACAAATAAACAAAATCAAATAATCAAAAAAGTCATACACTACAAATTTGCTTAAAACGAGTATAAAAAAACATTTTAATGAAATTGAGGAAAGATAATGTAATGAATGATTTGAAACAAAAAGTGACTAAATGAACGATAATAGCAAAATTTAATGAAAACTAAAATATATTCACGAAATTGATCATGCACGTCTTTTTTTGCGGAATGATTCCTTCTTAGGATTAGGTAGTTGATTATCGTTACTTGATAAAAATTAAATTAAAAAGCGATACTTAATCTTGAAACAAGTAAATGCATTTCATCATAATGTAAAAAATGGACTATCTCAAAAACTAAAATACAACCGCGAAATTAACAAAAGATTTTTTAAATTGAAATGGAAGACAAAAATGTGACTTAGAAATATTTATATATAGGTGATGTATGTAAGGTATGTACGTCTTTATGTAATGATTTCAAATGCCGTATGCAAAAATAAATTATTCTTCCGTTTAATGGCATGATTTTTTAAGACAATTGTTTCGTTTTGTTTAATTACTTCATTTGATGCTTTCTAAATGAAAACTAAAAACAAAACTTGCAAGAAATCTCTCCTTCGCCTAGTTACTTAAGTTTTGTTTTTGGACTTAATGAATATTGCGCTCTTTCATTCGTTAATATAGATAAGTCGTTATTATTTCTTGAAATTTAGCAATGTGTCGGGTATTTCGTTGAGGAAGTTCTAGAAAAATAAGAAGAAGAATCATGTTTTTTAGTATGCAATTTAAGTTAATGGAATTAAGTGTATTTCTTACATAGACTGGATGTCCTATATCGGAACTTGGAAAATCGGCCCATTTTGTCAAATCAATTGATGGTATAATACCGCTCTTGCATGGCACTCGAGGATTGCTGAAATATAGAAATTTTCAAAAAATTATAAAGTTTTTTGGAACTTTATTTTTTATGTTTTCTCTTAATTTTTTCCTATTTTACTTTCATTATTGAATTTTTTTTAATTTTTTTTTTATTTTATGCAATTTTTTAGTTTATTGTATTTTTTTTCTAATTTTTCTTTATATTTTTTTACTTTTTATACCTTTCATGAACATGAAATGGTATTATAACTTTGGTCCGATGTTTGTAAATATGAGAAGAAGAAGAGATAGACCCATCAATAAGTATACCGAAATGATCAGGATGACGAGATGAGTTGATTTCGCCATGTCCGTCTGTCCGTCTGTCCGTCTGTCCGTCTGTCTGTCTGTCTCTCTGTCTGTCTGTCTGTCTGTCTGTCTCTCTGTTTGAACGCAAACTAGTCCCTCAGTTTTTGAGATATTTGGCTGAAATTTGGTATGCGGCCACCATTTTCCAATATAGGAATCATTTGTCGGAACCAGTAAGATCGGACCAATATAACATATAGCTCCCATACAACCGATTATTCCGATAAACGGATTTTGGGCTATAACTCCTGTAATTAAACACGAAGGAACGTGAAATTTTATAAGTGTTGCTATTTTTATATGTGAAATATCGATGCTGAAAATCATAGAGATGGGATAAATATTTCACATAGCTCCCATACAATCGATTATTCCGATAAGCGGATTTTGGGCTATAAGTCCTGTAATTAAACACATAGGAACGCGAAATTTTGCAAGCATCGCTATTTTTATATGTAAAATATGGATGTTGAAAATCATTGAAATGGGATAAATATTACACATAGCCCCCATACAATCGATTGTTCCGATAAACGGATTTTGGTAGATAACTCCTGTAATTATATCGGTAGGAACGTGAAATTTCGTAAATGTTGCTATTTTAGAATGTGGAATGTCGATGTTAAAAATCAATGAGATTGGACGGTATGAGCTAAAGTTTCGGTATGAGCTAAAGTTAAATTCACACAGGCTGTACTGGGGTTCAAACAGTGAAAATCGTGACGCTTATTCATGAAAGGTATTTAGCCTTCGGCACAGCCGAAGACAGCTTTCCTTACTTGTTTTTTCTGTTTTATTTTATTTTTATCTTATTTTTATTTTATTTTATTTTATTTTATTTTATTTTATTTTATTTTATTTTATTTTATTTTATTTTATTTTATTTTATTTTATTTTATTTTATTTTATTTTATTTTATTTTATTTTATTTTATTTTATTTTATTTTATTTTATTTTATTTTATTTTATTTTATTTTATTTTATTTTATTTTATTTTATTTTATTTTATTTTATTTTATTTTATTTTATTTTATTTTATTTTATTTTATTTTATTTTATTTTATTTTATTTTATTTTATTTTATTTTATTTTATTTTATTTTATTTTATTTTATTTTATTTTATTTTATTTTAATTTATTTTATTTTATTTTATTTTATTTTATTTTATTTTATTTTATTTTATTTTTTTTATTTTTTTTATTTTATTTTATTTTATTTTCTTTTATTTTTTTTTTTTATTTTTTTTTTTCTTTTTTTTTCTTTTACTTTTTTTATTTTTGTATATTTCTTGTTTTCATTCGTTAGAACTTTCTAAAATATTTATCCTTAAAAGTAATAAAATTTCGGGTTTACCTGTGAACAAAGTAATTTCATTTCAGGCCTATTAACTTTATTTTATTTTAGTTTAGCTTTTTATTTTTTTTTATTTTTTTTTTCATAAACCTTCTAAAATATTTCTTCTCAGAGGTAATTAAATTTCGGGCTTACATTTCATGATCTGGCAACACCATTGGATAAATTTGTATGGTGTCTATAAGATCAGTGTTGTCACATATCAGACGTGATAGTTTCGCTTTTCGTATCTCCTGCAATTGCTCTGGTGTGAATGATGATGGCTGATTGGGTAGCTCGTACCAAAAACGATCACCGCGTCGTGAATAACTGAGTTGAGTGGCAATTACGCAGGCAAAGGTAGGTCCCAACATAGAACCAGGCAATGGCTTCTCTGAAACACCGCCTGACCACAAATCAATATCAGCTGGATGTCTGTAATAGAAATTCGGATTAAAACCCTATCAAACTAAAAATTTAATCAAGAATATTAATTTACTCAAATATGCTCTCGTAACGCAATATCGTATCGTTGGGCATTGAGCCAAACATTTCCTCCCATGCATTGGCTGTAGGTAGACCGCAGAATTTCCTAAATTCCATATAACCAGGTAGACCGAACTCACGTCCACGTTGCATATTGAACGACACCAAATCCATACCAAATCGCGCACCTTCTTTCTTAAACAAATGATTGGTCACTTCCTGCGTTATAGAATCATCCATCGCTTGTGCCACTTGATTCATTAGACCCATGAAGTATTCATCGAATACGCCAGCACGATACAAATCATAAGGACGACGTATCAAATCGGACAAACGTTTCGAAGCAATAAATTTGTGCGCCTTTGACCAACGCTCCACAGCAGTCGGTAGCAAAGAATGTCCGAAACGGAAAGCAGCACCCGAAAAAGCATCAATAATACCAGGATTCACTTTGGAATCATAACCATCCCAATAGCCATCTTTTTGCAGCACCAAACCGAATTTTTCCATAACCTCTTTGCCCAGCAAGATGGGTAAAAATTCATTGAAAGTCACATGTTGAACAATGGCGATATTAATACGACGCGCTTCTTGGAACAACGTCTCATCATCCCAATGCTTGTTGATATGTCCCAGTGCATTAGCAAGGCGATTGTGCTCGCGCGCCATCAAGGTATGCATGCAAGTCAGCACCAACTGTTCGTTCACACGAATTTCGCCAGCCTCGAAGCAGAACATGCTCTTATTTGGACGCGTACAACCCTCATCGGGTATATCGAGCTTCAGTGGTAGCAAATCTTTAAGTCCATACTCGGAAAAGACGGGATTCATGCGTAGCAGACCGCCATAGCCGGTGCGCAGTTTACGGGCGTGTTTTTCTGTTACACCGTAAACAGTATTGGCGTCGATAACTCCGGTGAGTGTGTTGAATTGTGAGCGGGAGCCTAAAAAGTGGAAATAAAAAATAAATAATATTCTTCCAATATGGATTCTAGTTATCTATCTAGTTATAGTGATAGTGATAGTCATATTCATAGTCATAGGGCACAATAGACCTATCGGTCGCAGTGCAGTACCTCAATTAATTAATCTATTCTAGTCATAGTCAGGTTCATAGTCATAGTTATAGTCATAGTCATAATCATAATGACATTCATAGTTATGGTCTTAGTTATAGTCATAGTTAAATCATAGTCATAGTGATACGAATAGTCATAGTGATTTGATCTAAAAGATTTAAGCTTCACCTTTACCGAAGAGTCAATTCAATACAATTATTACCTAGTCGACAACCCGGACGTGGTGATGGAAAACCACGCACAAAGTCAATACATTTAACATGGAATAGCCGATAAAAGTAATCATCGTCTGGCACGCGGATTTCATTGCAGTATGGATGTTTTAGATGAAGTGGGCGCTTACAGCATTCTTCCGGATCATTGCGATTAATCGGATCTGCAGCGGAAAGAAAAAAATAATAATTAAGAAAATCAGGCGAGACGAATTAAAATGCAAAACTTACCCAACGGAGTGCCAGTGAGCGTGAAATCATGATCCATGAATTGACCCCAAGCGATCACCATAACTGTGCCCGCATGATCATGGAAACCATCATCTGGATGCATAGTACGTGATACGACTCTCGAAATAGGTAAATCGTGACCGGTAACTGAAATGCGCGGTGCATTTATGCCATCCGCATAAAGCGGACCGATGAGTCGTTGGAATGGAGCCATGGTGGCGCCCCACGTTGGATGTTCAATATTGTTACATAAACCATCGAAGCGGCGATATTTGCCTGGACGACATTCAACGCCTGCGAAGAACGGTGGGCACACATCGCGTATGAGCGTTTTCGATGTGTCAATAGTGGGCAAACCTTTTTCGATTTCTTCATACGAGAGGCCATAACTGAAAGAAATGTGAGAAATCAAGAGAGATTAATAAGCGTTTATGTAAAAAAATATCAATATATTTTTTAGGGACTGAACCAAATTGAATACTTGTGTTGGGGCGTGGCACCTCATATTAAAACTTGATTTACAGGCTTCATATCTCCAAGGT
>CAXKVI010000001.1:5277950-5282950 GCA_964058755.1 Campiglossa producta | reverse complement strand
CAGGTTAATTCCCAAAAACGCAGTTAATTCCGAATTTGCGCTAAGGTATCAGCCCAATAATGCTATGAATACTTACACGGTGATTTTCCCGCATAAATCCTCTTTTATCAGATCTAAATCTTTTCCTGACACAAAAAACATTCAGTATTTTATTTGGTTGTTATTCCACCATATCTTTTCCATATCTTTGGTTGTTATTTTTTGAATAATTCTAAATCCGCTCAAATTCCCAAAAATTAATTCTGGATTCGCGCTAGTTTATCAGCCCTATAATAAAGACGTATGGTTTCTTGGGTAAAAATGCTTGTAGTCTTATACGTAAAACATATGATCAATATCTATACCTCTCGTTTCCTGTATACCGTTACACACTTCCTTTAGGCGAAAAAAAATGAATACAGCTTGTGTGGGTGGCACTACCAGCCTATAGCAGTAATATTTTTTATACTAATTTGTCTATTTTTTTGAAGGAGACTTGAAAAGTGGGCGGTTTCACAAATACGACCATATATGTAAATTTTTTTCCCAACATTTATAGGATAACAAATTACTATTTGTTTAAAAATTTCAGCGTTGCCTTTTGGAGTTGCCACGAACACTTCGTTACGCCTTTCGCCCACCTGAAGATTGTGCCTTTTGTGAAAACGTAGAGAGTGCGATACGTTTACGTAGCATAACAAGTGAGGAATTCGCATCGAAATATGCTTATACTGGAGGACCAGTGATTGTGGAAGATGCAACAAAGAATTGGACAGCACCAAGTGTAAGTCGACCGAGAAAGCCAAGAACTAGATAACAGACAGAACAGCAACACAACACCTTTTTTCTTTATAGAAATTCAACTATTGGTACTTCCGCGATGTTTATACGAATGCTAAGCGCAAACAAAAAATACTCGATTGCCAGTTTCTGCCCTATAAAACGGGATTCAAAGATCTTTTCAAAGCACTGGAAATGCCTAAAGAGCGCGTAGAGCTACAGACAGGCACACAGCCATGGTATTTTGGTTGGAGTAATTGTAATCCCGAAACTGCAGAAGAATTTCGTAAACATTATGGACGTCCCTACTTTTTACCCTCAACATCTGAGAATAATGCCGTTGATTGGTTCTTTTTTGGCACAGCAGGCTTGGGCGCGCACATGCATGTAAGTTCGAATAAAATACAAATATTAAACAAATACTATATAGTTAATACAAATACATTGCTATGTATCAGATAAAATATATAAAATTGTTTTCTTTGGTTTTGCATTGCATGCAGATCGATAATGTGCGGCTACCTTCGTGGCAAGCACAGCTGTCGGGCAGTAAGCGCTGGATTTTGGCGCCACCGCCAGAATGTTATTTCAAATGCAAACGTTTCGATACAATTGTGCGCAGGGGTGATATAAGTAAGGATATTGTTTATATTTATTATATACGACCTAACCAGACTACTAATACATTCATACTTACAGTTACGCTGGACACCAACAAATGGTATCACCAGACATGGGTGCAGCCGGGCGAAATTAGTCTGACAATTGGCTCAGAGTATGATTAAAGCAAATTTGTAGGCAGAAAGACTTGCATGCATACATATTCAAAAGTCTAGTTCTAAATACATATGTAAATCAGGGCACAATCGTTATTCCTAGCAACATATCCCAATATAATATTAATTAAGCAACTATCTTTCTCTAAACAAATAATTTTTGTTATAAATAAATTATACATACATACATACATACATACAAGATTAAGGAGTAAGTACCTGGGTGACCGAGCTTGCTCCGTGTTTTAAATTTTTACATTCTTTCCAATATTCTTACCAACATAAACTTTTCAAAATGAATTTTCGTAAAATATCCAATAGGTGGCAACTTTATAAACCGACTAAAGTGGCAGATCCAAGTAGAAAATCTTAGAATGAAGTATATCTACTATCCAACATATGTTTAAGAAATCATGGCTGGTATGCGGCTGAAGGTATACCCTGCTCAATATTTCAGAAAAAATTAGATAGCTATCAACCCTGCAAACCGCACTAAGTGGCGACACCCAATTGGACAGTCTTAAAATCAAGCATACAATTTCTATGCCAAATTTCATCGAAATCGGTGAAGCAGTCCAAAACGACCATACAAGATCCCAAAATGACCGAAAAATGAACCCAAAATTATCCCAAAGTGACCATGAAATGATCCTCAAAAATGATCCCAAAATGATCCGAAAATTATCTCAAAATGACCCTAAAGTGATCCCAAAATGATCTCTAAAAGACCCTAAAAATACCCTTAAATGATCTCAAAATGATTCGAAAATTACCCTAAAATTATCCCAAAATGATCCTAAAATAATCCAAATATAATTCCAAAATATACAAATAAAATAAAAGATAACCCTGTTCGGCAACCATATTTTAAAATATTTAAGTTGGTATGTCGCCGAAAATACTTTTCATTTGATACCCATATGGGCATGTCTTTCCAAATTATTTGAAAATAATTGAGATATGGCAGCCCTGTAAACCGCCCCAAGTGGCAACACCAAAGTGGACAGTCTTAGGAATCGCATACCAAATTTCATAGAAATCCGTCAAACGGTTCTCGAGATAATACCAGACATACTACTGCGATAAGGAACCAACCCTAGGTGGATAGTATTAGAATCAATCATGCTATCATAAGCAAAATTTCATCCAAATCGGTCAAGCGGTTCTCGAGATAGTCCGGATATACAAATATACAAATAAACAAGTTTGGCTCGTTTAAAGTTATTAAAGTTATAAGATTTGTACTAAAGCCAGCCGATCGACATGAATTTCGGTCCCACTAATCGCACCAACTACCACAGAATCAATCTCCGTAACTTCGGATATAAAACTATCCGAATCTTGGAAAAGAGCCATGAAATAAAAATCATCACATACCATCACGTACAGATTGGACCCATCTATGGGCAAAGTCAACGGACTCCTATTCCACACTGTATCCCCGATCGCGTGTTTATTCAGAGGTTATTAGCAGGTTTCGGAAATATTCGGATACATTCTCAAATCAATGTAAGAACGTTCTTCTTGACGTTTACCTTCAAAAGTGATGCATGTGCTGCGTGGAGTAAGGATCGAGTACCAAACTATAAAAGGGCTATTTCAGTTTTACCGGCGAAAATGTAAAGCAAAAAAATCGTTTGCCAGAACTTTTTGATCTTTTTCAAAACATGTATGAAACTTTTTGGTCCACAAATGTCCTGAAAGCCCTTCCGAAATGGCCCAAAAACAAAACCGAAAAAGTTCTGAAATGATCCGAAAGCAATATCGAAAAGTTTCCGAAATGACCCCGAAAGAATTCCAAAATGATCCCGCAAACGATGCTTCAATGATCCCGAATACAATACCGAAAAAGCTGGGAAATGATCCGGATAAGTCCAGAAATGATCCCGAAATAATCCCAAATAATCCAAAACAATCGTGAAAAAGTTGTCAAATGATCCGGAATATACTCCGAAATTATCCTGAAGGCAATCCCAAAATGGTCCCAAGAAAGTTTGAAAATTCTCTCTAAAAATTCGCGGAATGGCCACACTACATGTTCTGCAATAAAACCATGAAGTGCCGGAGAAGTTTTTTTTTGACATACATATTTACTATTCTAGCTTTCGTGAAAACATACGAAAACAACACACATACCCAATGCACGTACAAATATTTATTACATTTACTGCACGACAAACCACAAGCAGCAACTCTGAGAAACGCAAAGCATGCGCTAAAATCAAATTCAACAAGTTGCTGACAAAATTTTTGTTTCCAATTTTGGTTGCATCAATTTCAAAAAACTTTTTTATTTATTTAATTTTTGTTTCATGTACAATGCGCAAAGTGTTACTAAGAGTGTTACTAAGTTTGGTTTGTATACGTAACCGGTAAAACTAACGAGTCAAATACCAGCATGGCCTAGACCAAGCTGTGAAGATCTACTTTTTGCACGCACAGAAAAAATTCGTTGCTTTTACATCATAACTGCAAATACAAGATCTTGAAAAAAAAAGTAAAAAAATCTAAAAAAAAATGAATTTCATCTTTATATTTTATCGCAAATTTACCGCTATGGCCTGGAATTGCCACCAGCCGGCATTTGAGGTTTTGTGCAGACCGCAATAGTTGGATAATTTTACAAAAATGTCGCCAGTCAGACACAAAAAGTTGCTCTCGATTTCAAATAATTACACAAGCAAACATACTAACAGCAATTTCACGTCACCTTCAGCTACCGGCTTTGTTTATGATACAACCATTTAAGCTGGTTTTGTCGTCTCGAAAGTTTGCCTTTAAATGGGCGCGATTCCCAAATGGATGAGGGACTCCATTGGTTGCATATGAAATTGCACTTTATAAAGTTCAATGTTCGCTTTGCAAGACAGATTTTAATTGAGGTATTAAAAATGAAGTTGGAATGGTTGTAAGTCTGAACAAAATGAACGAAAGGGTGTAGAAACTAATAAGCAATTATAGCTATGATTAAGTCATGAACATAACCTTGACCTTTCAATGGACGGAAGACAGTTGGTTATGCTTGGTGAGGTAGGATGGTAGCTCCACTTGGACAAAGCGATTCTTCATGGTAGCAAATTTTTAAGCTTGGACTGGAAAAATTACAAATATTACAAAAATTTAATAAAATTAAATTAAGTAAAATAATGTTAAAGAAGATATAATAAAAATAAATAAAAAGATAAAATTACAAAAATAAAAATAAAATAAAATAAAATAAAATAAAATAAAATAAAATAAAATAAAATAAAATAAAATAAAATAAAATAAAATAAAATAAAATAAAATAAAATAAAATAAAATAAAATAAAATAAAATAAAATAAAATAAAATAAAATAAAATAAAATAAAATAAAATAAAATAAAATAAAATAAAATAAAATAAAATAAAATAAAATAAAATAAAATAAAATAAAATAAAATAAAATAAAATAAAATAAAATAAAATAAAATAAAATAAAATAA
>CAXKVI010000001.1:5247950-5272950 GCA_964058755.1 Campiglossa producta | reverse complement strand
TTGAAAGATGTTTCAGCACAGCGCTAATATCGAACTAATGGCCAAAGTCAAATGTAGTGAAAACGAGGCCAGCGGCTATGACATACATAAATATGCAGATGTGAGTATAAATATTTTTATGTTTGTGGTATTTTTTTTCTTTTTATTTAGTATAAATGCATACATTTTCTTGTAAACTTTAAATCTAGGTGCAAAATGCAATTTATAGTTTGGTAAAAATAAAAATTGCTGACCATCGTGAAGTGAGCTGTTGTTCACATTTACTTGGTTGCCGCTGGCCTTTGTACTGACAATGACATTTCAAAAACATCAAAATAAAGACCATTTATGTATGTTATGTGAGTCTACGTACATAGATATGTATGTACATTTATGTGGTCGAGAAGCACATTTTTGTAAAAATAATTTTTTTTTTTTCGATTTCAATGCTTTGCTTTCTGCGAATAGCGATTAAATCTGCTGCTCGAATTAGCAAAATACCGTTACGTATCCGAAATCTATTTGTTATGATAGTTACCAAATGGCTTGTGACTAGCATTCTGCGAGAGAGTCTATAGGAAAATTTATTAAAAATTAAATTAAATTAAATTAAATTAAATTAAATTAAATTCATTTCAATTAAATTAAATTAAATTAAATTAAATTAAATTAAAGTAAAATAAATTAAATTAATTAAGTTAAATAAATAAAATTAAAATAAATTAAATTAAATTAACCTAAATTAAATTAAATTAAATTAAATTAAATTAAATTAAATTAAATTAAATTAATTTAAATTAAATTACATAAATTAAATTAAATTAAAATAAATTAAATTAAATTAAATTAAATTAAATTAAATTAAATTAAATTAAATTAAATTAAATTAAATTAAATTAAATTAAATTAAATTAAATTAAATTAAATTAAATTAAATTAAATTAAATTAAATTAAATTAAATTAAATTAAATTAAATTAAATTAAATTAAATTAAATTAAATTAAATTAAATTAAATTAAATTAAATTAAATTAAATTAAATTAAATTGAATTAAATTGAATTAAATTAAATTATATTAAATTAAATTAAATTAAGTTAAATTAAATTAAATTAAACTAAATTAAACTAAATAAAATTAAATTAAATTAAATTAAACTAAATAAAGTTAAATTAAATTAAATAAAATTAAATTAAATTAAATTAAGTTAAATAAAATTAAATTAAGTTAAATAAAATAAAATTAAATTAAATTAAATTAAATTATATTAAAATAAATTAAATTAAATTATATTAAAATAAATTAAATTAAATTAAATAAAATAAAATTAAATTAAATTAAGTTAAATAAAATAAAATAAAATTAAATTATATTAAAACCAATTAAATAAAACTAAACTAAGTTAAATTAAATTAAATTAAATTAATTATATGCTACACAAAATGTCTACGAAATATAAAAAAAAATTATTCTTAAAAAATTGTCCACCAAATATTATAGATTTACCGATTGCACTTCAGCGCCACTCTTTTCTTCAATGAACCCATTCCTACAGGGTATGCATCTAAACATACTCATTTCAGCGACGAATTGGTTGCAAACCACAACAGCCGGTTGTTAACCAAAAAAAAAACTCCATTACAGCGCATTACCAGCTGCTTGTACATAGTTGGTGCCACTCGGTCACAAGATTCGTTTCTCTACTTCGTGGCTTGGTTGGTGGGTGAACACTGCTGAGTGGTGGTTTATTGCAGGCGATGATGCAATGCTTAGATGCATCCGCCACTTTACCTTTCAATGCAAAGTAGCATATGGTTGATAGCTAAGAGCTCGCAATTCCACGAACAACAACATACTTCTCAAATGTAAACAAAAACCACTAGCAAATCAGTGTGGCACAATCAACGACAGATGGTGTGGGGCACACAAAGTGGCTCACGTCCGTATCTTTGTTCATATTTTTTAGTTGATCGCATCATTAACAGCAAATACAACAAAAACAAAAAAAGATGGATCACTGCAATCCACTACGACTACAATGCTGTAATAATCGCGAAGATCGTTATAAATATTTGTGACGCTATTATGTACAAATTTATATGTATTTTTTTTTTTTTTTTTTTTTTTTTAGTTAAATATGTTAGACTTTAGTTTCGTTGACTGGCTGCGGTCGCTGTCATCTCATCTCGCCTTACAATCGCTAACATTTGGCACACTTGTTGCACATCAAAATATCTACAGTGGTTAAATTTTTTTTTTTTTTTTTTTCACTTAACTATTTTTTATGTCAACGTGTTCACTGTCGCTCCATTTGTTTTGATGGCATGTAAAATCGAGCAGCAAATTTGTTTCTTACACGTTTTTTATTGCAATGCCGAGTGCTTATTACACTTGTAAATGAGTTTATAAATTGCTTGCTTTTATTATGGGTATTCATGTAACACGCAAAAAATTATCGCAATGCGCATGTTCTTTTATGCAACCAATCTGACTTGAAGATTTCACGCGAATTCAAAACTTGAACATTTTTACAACCCTTCACAAATGTGGCAATTTCTTTGAGCTACATTTACGATTTCATTCACCATTAAGTTTTATGAGTTGTGTGAATTTATGTAACGCAATTTTTAATAACATTAATTTTTACTGCAAAAGTTGTTTGGTTACGTCATGATTCCAAGAAATAAAATTTAAAAAATAATAAAATAAAATAAAATAAAATAAAATAAAATAAAATAAAATAAAATAAAATAAAATAAAATAAAATAAAATAAAATAAAATAAAATAAAATAAAATAAAATAAAATAAAATAAAATAAAATAATCTTTGAAACTTTGGTGGACTTTTGACCGTTTGTGAATAATTTTTCTTAAATTATTCTATGTTTTTATTATTAGTGAACAAGATGGAAAAGTAACAACAATTACAAGCTACCATTACGTAATTTCGGCCTTGCTCAAGGGCACTTATCAAATGGCTTTGTGTTTAGAAATTTTTCATCACCTTTTGTTGGTCATCGAACCAAGAACCAAGGGGATTAGGAATTTCTAAGCCCGCAGTGTGTACCTCTTACACCAAGCTGCGTTGAGATTATTGGTAGCTTGTAATTGTTGTTACTTTTCCATCTTGTTCACTAATAATAAAAACATAGAATAATTTAAGAAAAATTATTCACAAACGGTCAAAAGTCCACCAAAGTTTCAAAGATTCTCAAATTAATGACCACAGACTCATAACATACATAAAATAAAATAAAATAAAATAAAATAAAATAAAATAAAATAAAATAAAATAAAATAAAATAAAATAAAATAAAATAAAATAAAATAAAATAAAATAAAATAAAATAAAATAAAATAAAATAAAATAAAATAAAATAAAATAAAATAAAATAAAATAAAATAAAATAAAATAAAGTAAAATAAAATAAAATAAAATAAAATAAAATAAAATAAAACTAAATTAAATTAAATAAAACAAAATAAAATAGAATAGAATATAATAAAATAAAATAAAATAAAATAAAATAAAATAAAATAAAATAAAATAAAATAAAATAAAATAAAATAAAATAAAATAAAATAAAATAAAATAAAATAAAATAAAATAAAATAAAATAAAATAAAATAAAATAAAACTAAATTAAATTAAATTAAATAAAACAAAATAAAATAGAATAGAATAGAATAAAATAAAATAAAATAAAATAAAATAAAATAAAATAAAATAAAATAAAATAAATTAAAATAAAATAAAATAAAATAAAATAAAATAAAATAAAATAAAATAAAATAAAATAAAATAAAATAAAATAAAATAAAATAAAAAAAAAATAAAATAAAATAAAATAAAAAATAAAATAAAGTAAAAAATAAATAAATAAGATATGGAATAAAAATATCGGACCCATAAGTCCAAGAATAATCTAAGGAGAGTAGTCTTAAAAAACTTTCTTAGAGTAAAGGATCATAACAATCAATCTTCATTCTCCATAAATATATTTTTTTCTTTTATTATTTTTAAAGACACCCTTCATCATTAGATACTTTGTGAATACCCTCAACAAACTCTGATGACAAAATTGTGCAATTAGTTTTAGTCACTTAAATTTATCATTTTTTTTTATTACAACAATATATTTTTTTAATTATTTCATCCAAGCTACCAGGTTATTGCATGCACGAGTTTCATGAATACTTTAGAAATAATTACTAAAATATTGGGGCAATTCATCAAAGTCAATACAAATACTTTTTGAATAATTTCACCAACTTTTCAAATATTTGCGATTTCGCATGAGTGCCCCATTATTTTCCAGTTATATCGGGCATAGTTCATATATAAAAAAAAATTTATTGTTCAACAAATTCTAAGACAAGCCCTCATCAATACCTTGAAACACTCAAATCAGCATTTGCAAAACTTCTTTCAAAACACAAACAACTATTTAATGGTACATTGTTTTGTGATTTTCTTATTGTTATTTTCAATGTCATTTATCTCACTTATGAGACACCTCCTGCTGTGTCAGTGTGTAGTTGACAATCAATTTTTGAAATGTAAAACGTTTTAGGAATTTAACAATGTTACTGAAATTACTTTGCTGCCGGCAATTGGTATTGTCAGCGAATCTTGTCATGTAACAAATAAGGTGCGAACAACGTAAATGTCTGTTTCTACGAAATTGTCGCACAATTTATTGGTTGAAGGTACAATTCAAGTGCTGCTATACAATTAGAGGGAGGACATTTTTGTTTACTTTTCAAATCTACTAAGTAGAACCGTTTTTTATGTTAAGCGTAACATTTTATCTTTCTGAAATATACTTGTATGCTTGACTGTAATGCAAATTTTTACATCTTCTATTACATATAGGGTAAAATTCCTCAAGCGGACCAGATAAAAATTCGATTTGAATGAAATTTGTTGAAAGTGATCTGCTATGTAAGAAAAAGAATATCACTAAAGGTCGCGTATAAATATTGCATGGTTACCGAGATATACGGGTTTGAATTCGCAATTTTTTTGTTTAAGCCCTTTTTCTTTAAATTATAAGTCATATAAGAAAGAACAACATTTTCTAAAGTATTTTTTCCGTTCTTTTCAAATATAAATATTTAAAAAAATTTATTAAAAAATTTGAGTAAAAATTTTATAAAAAAGGGCGTGTGGCACTCGGGGACGGCCGCGGTAAAGCTATTCCATGTCACTTTTTATCAACTTGTGCAATTATAATATTTATGAAAACTCAATGAGCATATTTATGACTTTACAGCAGTACAGCCTTAACCTGTTAACAGTATAGCCTAAAATTAGTCAACAAAATATTTTATGTAGTGTACAGCTCCAATTTTATGTAATCGGACTGCTGCTAACATCAGTACAACGTCATACTGTTAGTAGTACAGCCTAAATGTAGGCAACGCTTACAGATCCAATTTTAATGTAATAGGCCTGCTGCTAACACCACTACAACGTCATACGCCTAAATGTAGGCAACGCTTATATTTATTTAGTCAAGTTATGTTGCTAACGCCGAACCTTTTAACATTGAAAAAAGTCCGTTACGAACTTTTTTAACATTAACATTTTTTTTCATTTACTCCCACCGCCAAGGCCTGCGATAAAATCTATGCAATAGCTTAAAAAAATTGTGTCATTTTTTCAAATTTGGACATTTTTAAATTTAGTTTTTTTTTTTAATTTTAATTTAAAGCTTGTTTTTTCTGTAAAATTATAACTTTTCTGCAATGGACCCCGAAAATTTATTTAATGAGTTGTTATCTTAAACAAAACAAGCACAAAAAATTCACCATAAAATGCAATCAATTTATGGAATTTTTTTTTTTATTTCCGATTTGATATGGTGCTCGATTCAGATATTTCAATGAATCACATCGCATATTATAACACTCATTGACAACATTCGTTTGAAACCCATATTGTACTAAGACATTTTTGGTCACCCCTGGTCCACATATTGGGGGATAACCCCAAGACCCGTTGAGATATCGCAAAAAATAATATCTTAAACTTTAAGTTGAGCGTCGAGAAATCCAACGAAAAAAGTTTCATTCAATTCCATTCTTTACTTTTAGAGTGATACGGCCACAAACATACGGACAGACAGACAGACAGACGCACAAAACAATTTAAAATGGTTGATTTGGATTCTACTCGCTTAATAATGCTTCCCCCAATCAATTTTTTGTTGATATCTGCCATGCACAGACATCGACCTGTTACAATTTCTTTATATGATGAGATGAGATGAGATGTCCAAATTTGAAAAAAAAAAATTGATAAAAATTATTTTTAAAAAAAATGTACTAAAATGGTTCAATATATTTTTTTTTAATTTATATTCGAAAAGTACGGAAAAATACTTTAAAAAATGGTTTCCATGTTCCTTTTTAGCACGTCAAATGCATGGCTACTAATTTAAAGAAAAAAGGCTTACACAAAAAATATAAAGAATTCAAACCCGTATATCTCGGTAAGCATCCAATATTTATACGCGACCTTTAGTGATATTTTTTATTTTACTTAGCAGATCACTTCCGCCAAATTTCATTCAAATCGAAGCGATGAAATTTGTATGTGGTCCAGTTGACAAATCTAGACCCATATTAGTTCTGAGATATTTGTGTCCAAGAATTTTAGCACCACTAATAAAATTATTTATTAGCTTCAGCTTCTATTTCTGAAGTGAGTTTGGTTCCATAACAACTGCCCTTAGATTAAAATTACCTTGTTCCGCGAAAGAGATTCACATTATAATCGTAGACAGATGAACGTCCAGGTCCTGAGAGCACCAGAGCGCATTCGCTGCCGAAATGTGTATTGAGATGTTCACTAAAATGGTGAAATTGCGCATGTGTTGTGGTATATGGCGCAAATATGGCCGCAATGAATATGATAAGTCTGAAAAATAAAGAAATTTAAGAAATTTAGGCTTAGGTAAAAAAATCATGGAAGGCAAAAATTAATAAAAACAACATCTGTCAAATGCATTATGCATACAAATTTAATCCCCTAAACAAAGCCTCTGAAAAAAAATAAATTTCCGACAGAGTACTTAAGCCGCTTCCAAAACGAGACATACGCGGTATTGCACTTTCATTGACTTCACGTGCAGCTAATTTTAGATAAATATGACTCTTCGAGTTAATTATGTTAAGTGATTGGTTTATTGAAAGCGAAACCCAATATTGTTGTACGCTGAAAGTTAAGGTCAATTTCAATGTTTTACTTTTCAACTCTCTTTTGGTTAATTAATAATCTCTGCTTGTTTTCACATAATCCCTCTTTTGAGAAAAACAAAAAACACAAACAAAAGAAATCAATAATAAAACTTAATTTGTTATACATCCCAGGGGCACCGGTAATTTACGGCTTATATAACATGTGCTTAATTACAACATTTCATACTTTTTAAAACAATAAAGGTGGTTTTAAATACATTTTTTCTATATATTTGTTTTTTGATAATTAGCACTTGGTTTGAATTTATCAAATTTCGGCCATCATTTATGGTCAGGCAATGAGTTATTGAGTAGCACTTTCTCATTTGTAACTGCTTTCATAGCTTCGCTGAGTTTTGAAAGTGAGAGGTTGAAGATTAAACTCATTCGCCGCTTTTGAATGTAACGCCCACATAATAGTACCTTTCTATTCATAACCACTAAAGCAAGAAAAAGAGGGACAAAAGTTAAGTATATCAAAAATAACACACAAAGAAATCACCAAATTAGATAAAAGTTGCCCACAGCGGAAATGGAACTGAAAAAAAGACGTGAGTACCAAGTACTCGTGATGTATGAAGTGTAAACATGTGCATCCCCATATAAGTCTAATTAAATTAATATTTTTAGGCGGATTTTCTTTCAAACGAATTCGAAAAAATTAAATGATCCCAAAATTTTCCTAAAACGGTCCCAAATAAACCCCATACGATCCATACGACTTCAATATGACCCTAAAATGATCACAAAATGACTCCATTATGACCCCAATGATTCAAATTTAATAGCAAAAAGCTCCTAATACGACCCCAAAAATATCCCAAAAATAACCCCAATATGACCTTAAAGTGACCCCAATATGACCCAGAATGGACCCCTAAACAACCACCTTCCTTTTCTTCGTTTCCTTTCCTCTCTTTTGCCTTCCTTTTCATTTCTTCCTTTCCTTTCCTTTCCTTTCCTTTCCTTTCCTTTCCTTTCCTTTCCTTTCCTTTCCTTTCCTTTCCTTTCCTTTCCTTTCCTTTCCTTTCCTTTCCTTTCCTTTATATTTCATTCAATACTTACAATTATATATCTGGCAACTCTGTAAAAGCCTACTAAGTGGCAACACTTATGTAAAAGAGCTTAGATTGTAGCATACGCTGACGCTTTCGATGGCAACCCTTTAAGTGGCAACGCTGAAGTTGGAGAGCTTGAAATGACGACTATGTATGTATATTCAGAAGTTCGTTTTCGAGATGATCGCGAACATGCCAAAAAATAAATATAATGGAATTAAGCGGAAATTCTTGGTGGTTTTTTTTTTTTTTTAATATTTGATATACTGTAAAAACCTATTGACGCGGCTAAAGCGAACTTAAAATTAAGGATACCCCCGGAAATTTTCCAATGCCATTTTCATGAATTTGTAACATGAATGTGTAGCAAAATTTTTACCTATACGCCATGGTGACTGTTGTTCTGGCAAAACAAAAATTTTTAAAAATTCGAAAATTAAGTTTTTAAATATTTTTGTTGCGCCAGAAATATGAACGTGAAGGAATATTAACCTTATATTAATTTTGGAACATTCATGATTCAAGAGGTCAAGTCGTTTTTGAGAAAAAATCGGATGTTGAAAAAAGGAAATATGATTAGGTGGCAACTCTACATGGATATATTTTTGTTGGAATATGACGTAAAAACCCGTTCGTTTCATACCCATGTTATAACCGGTCCTTCCACAAATTTCTTAAAATTTCAAATAGGCGGCAGCTCTGTAAACAGTTGTAGGTGCAACCCTCACATCAGATGTCAAAATGTCGAAACGGGTTGCGGATGGTCAAATCAAAAAAAAAAAAAAAATCCAGCTGCTTTTTTTATAGCTACATAACGCAAGTGAATGCAAGTTTTTATTTTATACAAAAATCACCTGTAATATGCCCAAATTATCGACCCTTTCACTCAATCACCTCAAATTCAATTTGCACTTAAATTTTACAGAAAATCTTCAAATATGGCCTGTGACAAGCATATAAGACCCTTAAATTCAGTTAGGTAATGTTGCAAAGAAAAGGTGGCAAGGCAAGTTTCCATAAAAAGTCGATCAAAAAATAATTTTCGATGCCCTCCTACTAACCTCCCACTGTCACACTCCGCACTGCCACTTCCTCTGAGGGCGATTGCCTTAATCAGAAATCGACATGCACCAAATGCAATAAATATCAAATGTTTTTGAGTGGTGAGTGGCGCCTGCGGAACGCTGGAAACACTCATTCAGACAGCGCGAACTGTGGCGGGCCAGTAGCCATGTAATAAGTTAGCGCAGCTGGAGAAGGCGTAACGATGAAAAACACCAAAAGGGAAAAGGCAAATCAAGCGATATCTTTGCAAAAAAAATAAATAAAAAATTAACAGTTAATGCAAACACTCGCATAAATAAAACAACAAACAAATTTATTAGCAAATATGAATAAATAAATGGGCCGTGGTGTGAGCGACAGCTCGTACTGCATATTTTGACAGCTGAAGATATGATAAATGAGTTACGATGTTACAAGCCAAGTGGGTTGCTGAGGGACGACGTGCTTTATGGCCCACCAATTGGGAAGTAATTGTTTTTGCTAAGGTAATATGAGATATGGCGCCTAACTGGGTTGTGCGTATTCGCATGCGAGGAAAAAATCGTGAGCTACTTTGAAGTTGCAGAAGATATGAGCGCACTAGTGAATAATTAAATAGCTACGTACGTGAGTGCATGAGGGTTACGATATGTGAAGAATCGTGTGAAAAGTATACAAATTAGCTTCGTGTGAATATTTTTTTATATCTCCAAAAAATTTTTTTTTTTTTCTCTCTAAATTTGTGCTACTTCTTTTATGCATAAAATCATGTTAAGATTACGTTAGTGTTTTAATTGTCACCTATTTTATTTAATTTTTTGGTATAGCACTTTAGTTTTTTTGTGTGCGAAACTTTTTATGACGAAGTACGAGGAACTTCTGATGATAGGTAGAACTAGAATCTTTGAGACTATAGTGAGTACACCGAAAATTTGCAACTTAGATTTTGATAGTTTTTAGACAAAACAGTACCGAAATAAGCCCGAAACAGTTTCGAAATAATCCCGAAAATGGTTATTTGATTTTTTTTTTTAATAATCAATAACCGATCACTCATCACTCAAATTTGTTTCTAAAATGAATAAAAATTTATTTTTTCGTCACTCGTCACTCAAATATCTATTATATATAAATGCGCAATGCTTAAAAGTTTTCTCCCTTTTTTGCAATAACCACAATTCTAAGGTATATAAAATTTTACATATATCGATAAGTCTCGCCGAGCAGGGTGTGCGACAACAAACCAAAAATTAAAAAAAATTAATTATAATATGATTTGAAAGTCACACCACTACAAGTGCTAAACACGCATTCACTTTATAGAGCCGCTGTTATGTGTGTAGGTATGACCACTTACATTGCTTTGTTTGCATTGGTAAAGGAAAGGAAAGGAATGAAAAGCAAATGAAAGCAAAGAAAAGGAAAAGAGAGAAAAGGAAAGGAAAGAAGACGTATAAAGACGACCTAGAATAAATAATTATCATCATTGAAACTTGATTTGAGAAATAGCAAAAAGGCGGGGATATAAAATACGGTTTTGTGGTTGAATTTCAACCACTGGGCAAACTCTAGTATAAAATAATGCCCATCCCTGTTCCGAAACCTGAAAAAAGTATGAAAAATAACTAAAACTCTAGTTTTTAATTGAATCGAATTAAAATAATCACACGAAATACATATATTTAAAACTGCCTTTGCTGTTTGAAAACGTATGAAATGTTGTAATTAGGTACAAGTTATAAAGCCGTGAATTACCTTTGCCCCTAGGATTGGTACAACAAATTAAGTTTTATTATTGACTTCTTTTGTTTATGTGTTGTTTATTATCAAAAGAGGGATTATGTCGAAATAAGCAGAGATTATTAATTAGCTGTAAGAGAGTTGATTTCCAAAGGTGAATTTTTGAAATTGACCTTAAAACTCTCGGTGTATGGAGGATAGACAATTGTACAAATTACATAACTTTTACTGGTTTCGCTTTCAATAAACCAATCACTTAACACAATTAATTTGAAAAGTCATATTTGATTAAAATTAGTTCCACGTAGGGTGGAGGAAGGTGCAATATCGCGTATATGGAAATTAAGAAACAGCTTAAGTAGAATTGACTAATTTATAGATTTATTTGAATACAAAGATGAAGTGAAATAATGCTAAGTTAGTTTATGCATTCTACAACACATTGCTTTTGTATTTTGTTTCTTAAATCATACGCGCGTTCACGCTTGGCATTTACTCGTGTCACGATCAACACTTTTTCATCTTTTCAACTATTCTTATTTTACAAATGCTGGCACGTTACGCATGCGCATACAGAAATACATAAAATGTGCATTGCGAAATTGCATTGACAATCGAAAAGGGCAGCAGTGCCAGTAAGCCACGCTAACAAATTGAATATAAAGTGACTTAACGTAAATGTAAAGCAAATTGCAAATGAATTAAATTTTTTTATGCCTCTTTCTTGACAACTTTGATATACAGCTGCTATGTCTAATAAAGGTTTCTATTACAGCTGAATTTGTTAGGCGGCGTTAAAAAATTTGCAAAATTACGATATAAATCAATAACATTTTATTAATTGCAATTTTATTGGCAACATTTTTCAACTTTGACACTTCAACTAATTTAGTTTTTAGTGGAGAACTCTTAATTGGTTAGAATATGAAATCTCAAATGGTTGAGGCTTAAATGAATGCCTTGTTTTTTTTTTTTTTGTGTACGAAAAGTTTAGGATTTTTAAGAATAGTTCTCCGACTTATAAAAATATAATAAATGGTGCAACTAAAACGGACATTCTTTCGCTGCTTAATCACAGAACAGGTAAAAATATTGCAAATTCTTTATTTTTCGAAAAATAAAACCAAACCAAAAACAAACAAATATTCATATTGCAAAAGAACTCATAAAAGATTTTCTATCTTTACGATTTCCAAGCTCACATTTCACAGCTTGAGTCCAGCGACATCGACCCACCCACACAAAGCACGCTGCTAAACATTGAACATTCACAATGCAATAAAGAAAACGATAATCATAAAAAAAAAAAAAAAATTTCTCAAAATATTAATTATAATTTTATCGACTGAATGGACTCGGGCCACTCCTTAAACGCTTTTAAAATCGAGCAGCCGTTCTTGCACAATTCGCACCCAAACTGCCAATATGTAGAAGCTGGGAGCTTCAGCACGTTGCCGATTGCGGTGAAACAAAAAGACAAGCAGTTTGCAGTTAATTGACAGACAAATCGCGCTAGCCTACAATGCGAATGGCATAAATGTGCGATATAATCATAACAATAATATTTACAAGTAGTTGAGAGTGTTGCGAATTTATTGCGCATGCGTAACCAAATGAATGTAGTGCTGCGAACCAGTGTTCGCAGATAACACTCAAGCGAGTGCAGGAAAAGCATTCAAGCAATTGAAGGAACTCATTTTAAATGAATATTACTATATAATAAAATAAAATAAAATAAAATAAAATAAAATAAAATAAAATAAAATAAAATAAAATAAAATAAAATAAAATAAAATAAAATAAAATAAAATAAAATAAAATAAAATAAAATAAAATAAAATAAAATAAAATAAAATAAAATAAAATAAAATAAAATAAAATAAAATAAAATAAAATAAAATAAAATAAAATAAAATAAAATAAAATAAAATAAAATAAAATAAAATAAAATAAAATAAAATAAAATAAAATAAAATAAAATAAAATAAAATAAAATAAAATAAAATAAAATAAAATAAAATAAAATAAAATAAAATAAAATAAAATAAAATAAAATAAAATAAAATAAAATAAAATAAAATAAAATAAAATAAAATAAAATAAAATAAAATAAAATAAAATAAAATAAAATAAAATAAAATAAAATAAAATAAAATAAAATAAAATAAAATAAAATAAAATAAAATAAAATAAAATAAAATAAAATAAAATAAAATAAAATAAAATAAAATAAAATAAAATAAAATAAAATAAAATAAAATAAAATAAAATAAAATAAAATAAAATAAAATAAAATAAAATAAAATAAAATAAAATAAAATAAAATAAAATAAAATAAAATAAAATAAAATAAAATAAAATAAAATAAAATAAAATAAAATAAAATAAAATAAAATAAAATAAAATAAAATAAAATAAAATAAAATAAAATAAAATAAAATAAAATAAAATAAAATAAAATAAAATAAAATAAAATAAAATAAAATAAAATAAAATAAAATAAAATAAAATAAAATAAAATAAAATAAAATAAAATAAAATAAAATAAAATAAAATAAAATAAAATAAAATAAAATAAAATAAAATAAAATAAAATAAAATAAAATAAAATAAAATAAAATAAAATAAAATAAAATAAAATAAAATAAAATAAAATAAAATAAAATAAAATAAAATAAAATAAAATAAAATAAAATAAAATAAAATAAAATAAAATAAAATAAAATAAAATAAAATAAAATAAAATAAAATAAAATAAAATAAAATAAAATAAAATAAAATAAAATAAAATAAAATAAAATAAAATAAAATAAAATAAAATAAAATAAAATAAAATAAAATAAAATAAAATAAAATAAAATAAAATAAAATAAAATAAAATAAAATAAAATAAAATAAAATAAAATAAAATAAAATAAAATAAAATAAAATAAAAAAAAAATAAAATAAAATAAAAAAAAATAAAATAAAATAAAATAAAATAAAATAGAATAAAATAAAATAAAATAAAATAAAATAAAATAAAATAAAATAAAATAAAATAAAATAAAATAAAATAAAATAAAATAAAATAAAATAAAATAAAATAAAATAAAATAAAATAAAATAAAATAAAATAAAATAAAATAAAATAAAATAAAATAAAATAAAATAAAATAAAATAAAATAAAATAAAATAAAATAAAATAAAATAAAATAAAATAAAATAAAATAAAATAAAATAAAATAAAATAAAATAAAATAAAATAAAATAAAATAAAATAAAATAAAATAAAATAAAATAAAATTAGAAAAAATTAAAAAAAATAAAATAAAAACTCATGGAGAATTGTTTGTTTCTTTAAAATAATATCATCTCTTAGTGAGAAGCTTTTATTGCGTTTGGGTAACTCTTATTTTAGAGCCCTGCTACCAACAATCAGATTTGCAAAAGTGCAGCATGGCATGAGTTGGCTTTTCATTTAAACAAAAACAAAAAATAATTATTCCAACTGACACCGTGACACCATGGCATATCAAGCAAGCGCCAATGCTTTGCGGATTTATGGCAGGCAGGAGGCAAACAGCTTATAGTTGGTCATTCGGTTGCTACGCTGCTGATACACGCACGCATGCAAATTATTATTAGTCTTTTGTGAAAGGCAGCCAAGTGCGAGGCTAACTAAAGAAAATTTGTAAACTTACAGGCCTACTTAAGTAGACTGCATTACACATGTTGGCGGCTATGTAAATACGAATCTAACCCGACAGTGGTGTCACGCATGCGCCGCGCATTAGTCTTAGTGCATTTGCACGCGTATTCAAGCGTAACTTGACCACTTCACCCGCAGCAAAGCTGTTAAACGTCAAAGCTGTAAATTATGACAGTTTACGCAAATTTAATGTCACATTTTTTGCTTTTCATTTTTTTTCGCTTACAAAGTTTTTGAAAGAAGTAGAAACCTTCAAAAGGCGTTAGCAACTACCAACAACAATCACCACCGAGTGTGGCACGCACACATTCCACTTAATAAAATATTTTCAAAACGTAAATACACCCCTTTCGTCCAGTTGCTTATTCAACATTTCGCTCATTCATTCATTCATTCAATCGCGCACGCTCATTCATTCTACTCAAAAGTAGGTCAATACAGTCGATTTTGAATAGCCGTGTGTCAGTCGCTGTGATGTGTGGGTTTGTATGTTGCCATCAATAAAGTTATTTGCGCAGCCATTTACTTAAGAGATTTTGTGGGACAGGTGCAACACACGTTCACCGTTTCGCACTCCCCACTTGCCTCACCGCAGACTAGCAGTTTTGCTTTGCAATTCATTATTGTGTTTCGCAAACGTTGCCAATATTGACTGATGAAGACGTCAACTGTGAAATGCGTGAAAAATTAGCAACCAAGAAGGCAAATATAACTTCATTTGCTGCAAGAGAAAATGTTCACACTTAAATATTAGCTTAACAAAGAAAGGAAAATAGTCGTTAGTGCCAATGTCGTGCGAGTAAATACTGCAAAAGAAAATCTTTCTTATAGGGTCTATACATAGTGCATCTGACTCGCGAGTCATCTGAGTACGCGTTGACTCGCCGTCATTCTGCAAAATATCAAACTCATTTGGATTTTCTTGAGTCATATGGGTGTAACTACTACATACACATTTTTCACTAATACACCTAAACTGACTCTTGACTCAGACGCATCGTGTATAGGCCCTATTATCAACAGTCAGTTAACAGATGGGTGACATTTCCTGCTGCACGTGTTAGAAAAAAAAATCAAAATTAAATATAATAAAATTAAGTTAAATAAGAACACTACTACAAAAAGAGATGGATTTGGACACTTTCAATATTTTTAGCATATGCATCTTAGAGTGCACTTCTGAAGTAACATTTTCTACAGATATGAAAATTTGTGTAGGTCTTCTTATTTAAGACCACTTTGTATGGACTGTTACGTTACAGATTTTGGAAGTAGGTTTGGAAGTTGCTTCTTATTATTGAAAAAATATGCTCTTCTGTCAGATTATTTTCATCATGTAGTATACAGTTTTAAAGGTTAAACTCGTATGTAGTAAATGGAAAAAAAATTACACTGAACAAATTTGTCTGTGCTTTTCAGACAAATAACTGCACGGACGTTACAAAATATTTCGAGATAGTAAGGGACTATGTATACCTGGAGGCAGCATTAATACCAACAACAATGTAAGCCTGGAAATCCTGAAGGATAACTCTTGCAAACCAATGCTACTTTGGGCTGAGTAGCCAATTGAGAAGTAAATTACTCTCTCGACGAACAAAAACAACACTCTATGAGTCACTTATCGAACCCGTCCTGCTATATGGTGCAGAAGCAGGGGGTGTAAAAGTAGGTCGCCTCCCAGTTGGTGCACCCTGGGTAACGCTAAATGACCTACATGGCCTACACGGCTAGTTTCTTGTATTGCCGCTTCTACGAGAACGGTACCAGTACTTGTGCTGTACCCATCGTGCCGAAACGACCCGGGCCGTTTTCTTATATCGACCCGGCCAAGAGCAATACACTCGGGGTAACCCTGTCTGACATTTAGGCAGGGCTACACCTCGCTACAACAACAACAACAACAGCATCTGACGAGGTGGCTTTGGGGTATTCGAGAGAAAAATTCTTCGAAATATTTATGGACCCCTAAAAGTTGGCGACGGCGAGTACCGAAGGATATATAATGATGAGCTCTATGAGCTTTACGCAGACGTCGATATAGGTCAGCGAATTAGAACCCAACGAAGACGGTGGAAGTAGAGGAAGAGGGAGGCCACCACTCCGATGACAGGACCAAGTGGAGGCAAATCTGAGAACACGCGGTGCCTCCAACTGGCGCCAGTTGGCTCAACAAAGATCTAACTCTCCTACTAGTGGACATAAAAGGGTAAAAAAAATAAATGTTTAAATATGCAGAGCATTCTTTTCTGCAGCCATTTAAAGTGCATTTTTTTGTTTCTCATCACTTTTTCCCAGTGCATATTACAAAAAGGCATTTTGTATGAGGTAAATTTTTTTTTTTTTTTTTTGTAAATTAATATTTTTTTTTGCCTATTTTGGGAGAATGGTTAATGAATATTAAAGTTTGTTCTAGCTATTTTTTGTGAAACAACATTAACCCTTAAAAAATCGGTGTGCAAAAGTTCTAATTAAAAAGACTGTTACGTTACAAACAACATTTGGCTCTGAACAAAGACATAACTACAAACTACTAATATTGCAGCGCATTTGAAAGATAGACTGGGAAAGCTCGAAGAAAATTGTTTTTTTCTGGTTTGTTAACGAGCTAGATTTGGCACAAAAAAACTATTTAGAATTTTCGACTGTAACGTTACATGAAAAAATGCGGTCGAATTCAGTGTGATCCTAAATGTCTCCTCGAAATATTTTATCAAATTACTTTCAATCAACCTAAATCCGCCTGAAAAAGGTAAACAGATAACAGTGTAAAAGCGTCGCATCATACTGGGTAAGTTAAGGTTCGATGCCACCTACCCTAGCCAAGTAGGGATAGCAACTCATCAACTTATCTATCCGAAATGCCGGTAACCTCCTCCATCCAGGCATGATACTCCCCATCTGACATTTTTCAGTAGTATATACTGTTGTTATCGCTTAGTCGCAAAAAACGGTGGAAAAACTGAAAGATTTGAAAAACGCGCAAGCTCCCCAAAAAAACAATTTAGAAGTCACCAACAAAAATACTGTCATTCACTGTCACTCATTGCAAATACCAAAATTGCAGCTGCAACTGAGTGAGGTGTTAATGCAACAAGCAAATAGTCCTATGGAGCAGAAAATTACCGCAGCTGAATGTGTGAAATATAAGGAAATAAGTCGAAAACAAATTGCAGACAATAAAAAAGTACGCGATTTGATATGCATACACATCGGCAGGGAGTAATACTTTATGGTTATTTAAGTCAAAATAGCCATAGCAATGCAATCCACTCCTGCCACACATGCAAATAACAACGTCATTATGGCATCAAAATGATAATGGCGTAATAAAAATTTAGTGGTGTAATAAGAAAATTGGTGAAATTCGTGAGCTGAAGGTGTGAATTGGAGACATGGCTTTATTAAATCTTGATTACTATTATTATTGTTGTTACATAAAATAAAATAAAATAAAATAAAATAAAATAAAATAAAATAAAATAAAATAAAATAAAATAAAATAAAATAAAATAAAATAAAATAAAATAAAATAAAATAAAATAAAATAAAATAAAATAAAATAAAATAAAATAAAATAAAATAAAATAAAATAAAATAAAATAAAATAAAATAAAATAAAATAAAATAAAATAAAATAAAATAAAATAAAATAAAATAAAATAAAATAAAATAAAATAAAATAAAATAAAATAAAATAAAATAAAATAAAGTAAAATAAAATAAAATAAAATAAAATAAAATAAAATAAAATAAAATAAAAAAAAATAAAATAAAATAAAATAAAATAAAATAAAATAAAATAAAATAAAATAAAATAAAATAAAATAAAATAAAATAAAATAAAATAAAATAAAATAAATGAAAAATAAAATAAAATAAAATAAAATAAAATACAATAAAATAAAATAAAATAAATGAAAAATAGAATAAAATAATATAAATGAAAAATAAAATAAAATAAAATAAAATAAAATAAATGAAAAATAAAATAAATGAAAAATAAAATAAAATAGAATAAAATAAAATATAATAAAATAAAATAAATGAGAAATAAAATAAAATAAAATAAAATAAAATAAAATAAAATAAAATAAAATAAAATAAAATAAAATAAAATAAAATAAAATAAAATAAAATAAAATAAAATAAAGTAAAATAAAATAAAATAAAATAAAATAAAATAAAATAAAATAAAATAAAATAAAATAAAATAAAATAAAATAAAATAAAATAAAATAAAATAAAATAAAATAAAATAAAATAAAATAAAATAAAATAAAATAAAATAAAATAAAATAAATGAAAAATAAAATAAAATAAAATAAAATATAATATAATATAATAAAATAATGAAGCATTATATTTAAATATGTAAAGAGGAAAGGAAACCTAGCAGGCGAATAGTGAGACTAGATAGCCACCCTCTCAGCTGCCTACTATTGTAAAATAGTCTAGAGCCTTATTTATCATAAAAGTTGTCTTTGATCACTCAATTAGAGATCCTGACAGTTATTTCACAGTTTTTTACCTACTACCAAAATAAGCAACAGAGCTTAGAAAATTAACAACTTTTAATTAGAACATTTTTTGCTCTAAAGAATTTATCGCATTTATAAAAGTTCATAAACTTAATAAACGACCCACAATTCTTACAAATAAATTACGTAATACATCACCAGCTGACAGCTTCACTAACCGTCATATGGCGCAATCAAAAAAATATCCAAAAACAAATAAACGACTAAAATAGCTGCAAAAATGCCGTTCATTAAACAACTATTCACAAACAATTGAGCTTGATTTTGGCATGTGTTATAGCCATCAAATTAAATGCGACAAACTATTAACGCAGGCCAACCAACAAATAAGCAACAGCAACAAACCGAAATTGTCAATAAATTATTAATGCAAACTTAGCTAATGTACTTTTATGGAGCTTACTGCATGCGTACAAGAAATTAAAAATTATTTTGATTTAGTAGCTTTAAAAAAAAAACCACCTAAAGTGAATGCCAATCTAAGCTGTTGGTCAAGTGAACCACCTTGACTTTCTTAGCCATTAATAAGTGTAACACCAGGCCGACATCTGCACTTAACTATTTGAACTGGGCAACACTGCAGGTAGCAAACGGTAACACATGTAAATACGAAGAAGTATGTATGTATGTATGTACTATGTAGGTATTTGTGGTGGTTGTTTATTTTCAAATTGAATGCGCACACTTTTAATGACTTGAGTAAGTAATTAGCTAAATTATAAAGAATTTAACTTAAAGCTTTATTAGAATGGTTATTATAGGCATTTTTAATTGTTGCATTAATTGATTATTTTTTTAAGTCAAAACATAGTTATTAAATTTTCACACTTGAATAATTGAGGTGTTAAGATGATTTGAAAGACAAACAAGGTCTTGTACTTAAAAGTTTAACTATTTTCTGTTACCATGAATTTACTTATGCATATAACGTATATGCATATATGCCATGTTAAGATGCCATGTTTCTAACTAAGCATACCTTAACTCCATCACTATCTTATGACGGCGTTAGAATGGCGAACCCATATATAATTTATTTTATTAAACTTTTTTATTTTTTTTTTTTATTTTTTTATTTTTTTTTATTTTATTTTATTTTATTTTATTTTATTTTATTTTATTTTATTTTATTTTATTTTATTTTATTTTATTTTATTTTATTTTATTTTATTTTATTTTATTTTATTTTATTTTATTTTATTTTATTTTATTTTATTTTATTTTATTTTATTTTATTTTATTTTATTTTATTTTATTTTATTTTATTTTATTTTATTTTATTTTATTTTATTTTATTTTATTTTATTTTATTTTATTTTATTTTATTTTATTTTATTTTATTTTATTTTATTTTATTTTATTTTATTTTACTTTATTTTATTTTATTTTTTTATTTTATTTTATTTTATTTTATTTTATTTTATTTTATTTTATTTTATTTTATTTTATTTTATTTTATTTTATTTTATTTTATTTTATTTCATTTTATTTTATTTTATTTTATTTTATTTTATTTTATTTTGTTTTATTTTATTTTATTTTATTTTATTTTATTTTATTTTTTTATATCATTTTATATCATTTTATCAAAACGAGTTTGTTGCTTCAGTCTTTCGTTTGAAAAATCTTCTTCTGCAAACAGTGAATGCGATTTCAGAAATTTTAAGGATTCTTAATAATGTTCTTGTTAACGGTGACAGTTTTCACTTCTAGTGGAATACATTTTATTTCACTACCTCTCGGCAACACTTTAACGTGATAGTAAATGCTTATCAATCACCATTAAATATATGAGTTAGTAAATCTATAATTGCTTGCTTGCTTTTTTATGTAAATTATGTGCTAGCAAATGTGCACATTCCAGATAAACAAATTACGAAAAGTAAAAATTGTTTGTGCAAATTCCTCTGTTATAACTTCAAAGAAGCCAAAATTGAGTTTTCGCTTACATAATCAGTTTAAGTATCTATAAAACTGCAAGAGATCCAAGACTTAAAAAATAAATAGCAACACAGTCACAAAAGTTAATACGAAAAACGCAAACATTGAGATGAATGCACAAAAACATTTTCACAGATTTAAAGCTATAATAAACTAACTGCTCATAGCATTTAAGACGTTTCTATGTGTTGCGCGTGCTTGCATGTATGTATGTATATTTGTGTGTATGTGTGCTCATGCAGTAATACATAAAATGTTGTATTTGTATTTATGTGATTCAATCGTAAATATTTTGCGCATCTGCGCTTCTGCACAAATATAACAACAACAACAACAACAACAATCACTCTGATTTCGCATAGCCCCAATTTCGTTATGTTGGGTGCTGTATATGTTTGTTGTGTTGTCGCATGCGATGATATGCAATGCAATGCTATCTGTGGCATCACACATTCCAGCTACAATTGGCTGACAACACAGTAACAACAATTGGGTTTTTAAGCAACAGCCAAAACAGCAACACTCATCTGTTGGTTTGCTATTCGCCAGCCAGCTCAAAAATCTTAACAGCTTTGGCAATAAATAGTGAAAGGAAACTTGAAGCTTTTGGCGAGATCGCCTGATCTTCTTTGCTGTTGGCAGTACAGAGTGTAACTACTTGTTATTGTTAGGCCATGTTATGCGTGCAACTGTTATGAGTTACCTCTCTAGAGGTGGTGGTAGTACTACGTTTACGACGGAATATATAAGCACTTAGTTATGTGTCTATGTATTGTACTTGGATTTGCCTAACATGCATGTGTGTGTGTTTTATGGTATGGTAGGTTAGGTTGAATTGTTATAACTAAATGAAGTGCATTTTAATAGTATAAAATTTTTGGCTGTTGTGAGAGCAGCACGCCCCTCATCCCTAAACAGTGACAGCTGACGTCAATTGGTCACAGAGGGTGGTGAAATTATCAGTTTCTGCCACAGTAATATATCGATAGATAAACATTTTCGTCTATGTATTAATATATTTTACATGTGCCAACGAGTTTTACATATTGTTTTAAATATATTCTGAATTAAAAAAAATAGTCTGTAGGAAATCGGATGATTGACTTCCAGTTTACTTTCGAATGACTTGAAGAGCTCCTTCCCAAACCACGCGAAGCTATTCAGTTTTAGCCCACAGTTTCTTAAAAATTACGAAAGACTGAAGCAACAAACTCGCTTTGTTGTGATTATCAAACTAATCAAAAAGCAGATTGAATGTTAAAGGGCGGTTTGGATGGTGTTACTGTCGCAATAATTTTACGGAATCCCAAGCACGCAAGCATTCCAAAAGCATCCTTCAATTAAATGTATGTAAGCTTTAAATACATATTTCTACATTTCATGCCCATTTTTTTGTCTTTTCATAAAACGCCTTTCATAAACTACGTAATACGAAAAGTGTTTACATTTTTCTGCATCTCTAGAATTTGTTAATAAAAGTGAATGCGCAGTCAAGTGAAATGCCAAAGAGTAATCATCAAACTTTAGCGCTCATTTAAATGAAAAGCACAAATGATTTATTGTGTTGATTTCTTGCTGATAAATGAGTTTCGAAGCTAACTATCGTGGCGCATCATTTGCAGCATCAATTTCAAGGCGGAAATATTGTTCCAGCTTGAGGCGCAACTCTATTTCATAACATTTGCTTTGTAGAGCCTGATGGAATGCAAGTAATTTTTCTAAAGTACCAAAAGAGAAAGGGGAATTATTGACTAGGTTCGAAATGACTTGAAAGTCTTAATGACCACACTCAGAGAAAAAATCACAGTTATATCAACAGTCCTCTACTGTCAATACCAAAAATGGTTGAATTGACGATAACATCTGTTGTTTCAACTGTTATATGTTGATCCAGCAGACCCAATACTCTTGATTATTAACAGAAATGCCAGTTGTGTTGCCAACTAGTACTGTTCAATGAACAGATTTGGTTATTTTTAACAGATTTAACAGTTAATTCAACAGCGAAGGAACTGTCATTTGAAAAACAACAAATTTCTGCAGTGAATCCAGCAGCGAAGATACTGTCATTACTGTCATAGAACAAAGCTGCAATTCGACGTCATCAAGCATAAGTACGCCATGGCCTGATGGTTAACATCTCCGTTCAGCAGTCAAAGCAGGGTGAGCTCGATGCTCGGTGGATGCAACAAAGCTACGTGGGAAAGTGTCATTTAGAACAAAGCTATAATTAGACGCTGGCAAGCATAAGTAAGCGATGGCATAATTGTTGGACAGTAGACACCTGGGTTGAGCATTTAAGAGCCCTGAGTTTCATTCTCGGTGAAGTCACAATATAAGAACTCTGAAAAAAAAAATTGTTTTTGTTTTTTACTTATTTTGGTGTTAAAATATTACTTATTTTAGTTATATATAAAAAATATTATGTATTATATATTATATAGCTTCTCGGACAAAGTTTTATTTTATTTTATACGTTTTTATTTTATTTTTATTTTATTTTTTTTTTTATTTAGATGTATTTATTTTTTTATTGTTTTTTTATACCTTTCATGAACATGAAATGGTATTATAACTTTGGTCCGATGTTTGTAAATATGAGAAGAAGAAGATACAGACCCATCAATAAGTATACCGAAATGATCAGGATGACGAGATGAGTTGATTTAGCCATGTCCGTCTGTCCGTCTGTCTGTCTGTTTGAACGCAAACTAGTCCCTCAGTTTTTGAGATATTTGGCTGAAATTTGGTATGGGGCCACCATTTTCCAATATAGGAATCATTTGTCGTAACCAGCAAGATCGGACCAATATAACATATAGCTCCCATACAACCGATTATTCCGATAAACGGATTTTTGGCTATAACTCCTGTAATTAAACACGAAGGAACGTGAAATTTTATAAGTGTTGCTATTTTTATATGTGAAATATCGATGCTGAAAATCATAGAGATGGGATAAATATTTCACATAGCTCCCATACAATCGATTATTCCTATAAACGGATTTTGGGCTATAACTCCTGTAATTAAACACGTAGGAACGTGAAATTTTGGACTTATTGCTATTTTTATATGTGAAATATCGATGTTGAAAATCATCGAGATTGGATAAATATTTCACATAGCCCCCATACAATCGATTGTTCCGATAAACGGATTTTGGTAGATAACTCCTGTAATTATATAGGTAGGAACGTGAAATTTTGGAAGTATCGCTATTTTTATATGCGAAATATCGATGTTGAAAATCATTGAAATGGGATAAATATTTCACATAGCCCCCATACAATCGATTATTCCGATAAGCGGATTTTGGGCTATAAGTCCTGTAATTAAACACATAGGAACGTGAAATTTTGGAAGTATCGCTATTTTTATATGCGAAATATCGATGTTGAAAATCATTGAAATGGGATAAATATTTCACATAGCCCCCATACAATCGATTGTTCCGATAAACGGATTTTGGTAGATAACTCCTGTAATTATATCGGTAGGAACGTGAAATTTCGTAAGTTTTGCTATTTTAGAATGTGGAATGTCGATGTTAAAAATCAATGAGATTGGACCAATATAACACATCGTCCCCATATAATCGATAGCTCCGATAATTTCGGTATGAGCTAAAGTTAAATTCACACATGCTGTACTGGGGATCAAACAGTGAAAATCGTGACGCTTATTCATGGCGGCCGCCGTGGTGTAGCGGTTAAGTGTTCGGCCTTCTACACCAAGTCGTGGCGGTTCGATGCCCGGCA
>CAXKVI010000001.1:5230450-5242950 GCA_964058755.1 Campiglossa producta | reverse complement strand
ATTTCAATTTTTTTTTTTTGTTTCGATTTAAGATCTAAATAAAAAAGCAGTCTAATTTTTTTTTGTTTGTTTGAAAGTCATTGGGTTTTGCCACAAAAGCTTTATATGCGACATAGCTCAGCGGTTTTTTAATTTTTTTTTAACTTTTCGGTTTAAAATTTAAAACTTTTTGGTTTAAAAATTAAAACTTTTTGGTTTAAAATTAAGACATTTCTAGTAACCAATTTTCTTGAAAACTGGTCTAGTTTAAATTTCAAACCAAATTTAGTTTTATCACATATGTAGTTCAAAAAAGTCTAAAATTTATTCACAAATTTTGAACCGTTTA
Source organism: Campiglossa producta (assembly GCA_964058755.1). NCBI lineage: Eukaryota > Metazoa > Arthropoda > Insecta > Diptera > Tephritidae > Campiglossa > Campiglossa producta. Next base: position 5,242,622 of record CAXKVI010000001.1, on the reverse strand, counting down.
TTTAAGTGAAAAACGTAGTGAATTTTTATTCGAAGCATTTGGTTGCATAATAAGTAGATGTTTGAAATAAAATATTTTTAGTCCTGAAAATGTTTAAGAAAATGTTATTTTTGAAAGCTTTCTTATATTTATACCCAGCGTACTAGTACTAGTACAAGGGTATTATAATTTTTTCACATAACGGTACTATGTAACGGTACAAAATAGTCGAGATAGATATAGAGTTCCATATATGAAAGGTTGAAAAGAGGAGTTCATTAAGCCTTGTCCATCCGTCTGTCCTTCTGTCCGTGTACACGATAACTTGAGTAAAAATGGAGAAATTAAATTTTGTATACATGTTACTTTCTGGCCAAGGTAGATTGCTATTGAAAATGGGCGACATCGAATGATAACCACGCCCACTTTTTCGATATCAAAAATTTCGAAAATCACAAAAATTGGCATATCTCGTTATCTGAAATTGCTAAAATGATATAATTTTATAGGTGAGCCCTCCTGGTCATTGTCTTATGATTTTTTCAACAATTGTTTATTGTGGGCGTGGCACCGCCCACTTTTAGGGAATGCATTTTTGAAAATTTTACTGGTCGTAACTTTTAAACTGATAAGGGTAGAGCGATGAAATTTGGCACAAAGCATACTGGTATCGTTGGGAGTATACCTGATGAAATTGGATAACATCGCTTACCAACGACGTTCACTTTCGACATCGCAAGCTTCAAAAATTACCTTAATTTATATAATTCGGTAAGGGAAATGGCTAAAATGATATAGTTTGGTAGGATCGACCCCTAGGTCTATCGACCTCATTCTATTATGATTTTTTGATAAATTTTAAAGATAGGCGTGGCACCGCCAACTTTTCACGGTTCATAACTTTTAAACTTATTACGGTAGAACGATGTACCAATGTATACTAACATAATAGCGAGTATATCTGATGTAATTGGACGAAATCGCTTCCCAACCACGCTTACTCCGAAATGCGATATTTCGAATGAAATTATGAAAACTACCGCTGGGTATTTAATGTTCGGTTTACCCGAACTTTTAATTCCTTACATTTCTTTTAATTTTGCCTTAAGAACTTTCAAGGAATTCTGGATCTCGAAATCAGAAAGTGAGCAACACAAAAAAATAATCCTTTACTTTCTCTGCAATTGGCTCAGAGGCAAACATTTTGCGCTGCAGCAAAAAGCCGGTCTGGTTCGACAACTAAACCGCCAACAAAACCATAGCTTGATACTACCAACCGTGAGCCCAGCAGACAGTAATAAAACAAATGAAGAATCTACTGACACGACGATTTAGTTGAATGCATAAAATGAATTTCCTGTACAGTTTTTTTCACTCATTTAAGCGCCCAGAGGCAGCAAGAGTGGTTTGTATATATTTTAAGTTGAAGCTGAACAATCCGGTTGATTACAAAGACACAGCAAACGAGTTGAAGTTAAGCAATGATTTTACAACAATGAAAAACACACAAGTAATAGCAACTGGTACAACACAAAAACAAATAAATTCAGCGTAATCGCTGCCGCATTACAAAGGTGGTCGGTCGGGTCGGTTGGCAAAATAATGCAACAATCGACTGGTAAAGACCGTCAAAATTAGTGGCAACTGGAGTGTATTGAAAGTCAAAAACAGCTGACAGCTGACGCTTGATAGCAGACGTCCAATAATTGGACTACAAATGTCTAGTGGACGATACGTCATTCTTTGGCTGCACTGACGACAGTCTGAAGGCGTTGACTGGCCAACAACTGGAGACCGTTGACCGTTGGACGGGTAACATTTGGAGCTGTTGAAATGTGTGCAACCAGATAAATTTAATTGTTTTAAATTTTTTTTTTTTTTTGTTTTCTTAAAATGTGGCAACTAGTTTTCACTTTGTTTTAATGTTTGAATATTGTCTTTTGTCTCTGTTGCAAAGCGGAACAATTTGAAGCAATTTTAGAATTTGTGTCAAGGCTAATTTAACCATAGACGGCATTTACCGCAAGCAACGCTGCAACAATGCGGAGGCTAACTATTCATTGCCACTAGGAAAGTTAGTAGCGCAATCAAAGTGTTTTATTTGTTTTTGTAAACTTAGTACTTGTACGAGTAAGTCAGCGAATAAAAGCGCGCCAGCTATTGGAAGGTGACATTAGAGAGTTGAGTTATTAGTCCAGATTTATGAGCATGCGCTTTGTTGTTTGTATGTTTGTAACTGAATGATGACGACAAAAACTGCAATCAATTTTAAGTATTTCCGTTGGTCTATAACTTGTTTGATGCTGTTGTTGGCCGCACATGTTGGCGAATGTTGGCGAATTGGAGCAATGAAAGTGCGTGCGGCCATTGGATTAAGTGCGAAAATGAGTAAGAGTGAAAACTGGTCAAACGGGATGGGCAGTGAGTTGGAAATTCCAGCATTTCCTTTTATTTTCAAGTGCAAATATATTTGCTTTGGGTTTAATATGGTACTGAAGTCATATTGAGTCGATTAAGATCTTACTAGAGTTTGCCCAGTGATTGAAATTCAACCACAAAACTTTATTCTAATTTACTACGTTGCTTGAGGTCTCATTCTTTTGATTCAACTTTTTCCCCTTTACTTTTCAATATATTTTTCGATTCTTCACATTCTTCTTTCTTCTGCCTTTTACTTTCTACAACATTAAGTAAGGCAGTCTCAACTTTTATTTTAGTTCATATAATTTTTTTAATCTCCTGTTTTCTAAGGAGTACTTCCCTTCACCTTCTTCAATTTTCTTTCCTTCAATTTCCTTTCCTTTCCTTTCCTTTCCTTTCCTTTCCTTTCCTTTCCTTTCCTTTCCTTTCCTTTCCTTTCCTTTCCTTTCCTTTCCTTTCCTTTCCTTTCCTTTCCTTTCCTTTCCTTTCCTTTCCTTTCCTTTCCTTTCCTTTCCTTTCCTTTCCTTTCCTTTCCTTTCCTTTCCTTTCCTTTCCTTTCCTTTCCTTTCCTTTCCTTTCCTTTCCTTTCCTTTCCTTCCTTTCCTTTCCTTTCCTTTCCTATCCTTTCCTTTCCTTTCCTTTCGTTTCCTCTCTTTTCCTTCCTTTTATTGTTTTCCTTTCCTTCCCTATCATTTCCCTTCTTGTGCTTTCCTTTCCATTCCTCTCCTGTCACTTCTTTTCTTTTCTTACCTTTCCTTAACTTTTCTTTCCTTTCCTTTTATTCCCTTTCCTTTTCTTTCCCCTAGTTTCCTTTTTTTCTTTCCTTCCCAAAGAAGGGAAAAAACTTTCGCCTACAGTTCCGATCGAATATATACTAACTATTTGTTGTATGATAAGTAGGTAGTAAGTAGTAGTAGTAAGTAAGTAAGTAAATAATGCAAAAATGCCAATCAATCTTTTCATTGCCTAGGCAACTACTGCTTTTTGTATAGATAAATCACGGTTAAGTCAATGTCTAATATCAATTTAAGATTAACAGTTAAGCACATATTTTTCCGGTTATCAATGTTAGTACATTAAATGAAGCTTTTATACGCATTAATGATTTTGATCGGATTTTATGATTTAACAAGTTTACTTTGCTTAATTACGTTATAGCAACAACAACAACGAAGAAATTGGTTTGTCACGCGTACGACTGAATTTGATTTTTATTTTGGCTTACACTTTAATTAATGGATGAATTAACCGGTAGATCTTAACTGCACCTTTTAACTATATATTTTTTAGCTAATTCGATTTTCGAAATTTTTAATTTAATTTCATAGATTTTTTTTATCAGGAATAACTCTTTTAGCACACATGGGATCAATGTGGACTTTTGAAGTTTTCTTTCAGGGGTTGGAACTAAGCTCTCCATGAAAAATCGACTCTTTAGGAATGTTTTTTATGTCTAAGTTGACCGGCCTTTTGAGTAGTAGTTAACTACTATTTATATCTTTTTGTTTTAAACTACAACACAAGTTAAACTACAATCAAGTCACGAGGCAAATGTTAATGAACTTTCCTCAGTACTTTTATTTATATTTTGTTCCTTATAAGTACGTATTTATGTATAATTTCAAATTACCTATGTATCATGTACTTATGTTTACTACTTCTGTTATGTCTGTATAAGTATTTTGTTATTTTACCGTTATTAACCTCTACACACTAACAATAAAACACCGACAAATTACTTAGTACACGCGAATACCAACAAATTCTACAACAATTAGTATAAACATGGCAATAATTTATGCCCACAAAATACTGGTCAACGCCGCCACGAAGCTCATATTTTTTATTATATTTTATTTACTTATTTTATACTTCTACTATAGCGAGTAGTTTTGAGGTGTGAACAAAATAAAGCCTGAGGCAAAACGAACTCTGGCCGCAAAAGTGAAGTGCAGCGCATGTTTGTTACCACGCCTATTGGCCCAACGTCACTCAACGACAGTTTCGCATCGAGACGATGAGGGGCGCTTGTGTTGTGGAAGTCAAGAATATAAGTTTAAACTAACTTTATTATATTTAACATCCGTGACTGGACTTCAAGGTGGGCTACGTCGTATCGACGAATCAAATTTCGGTACGAGTAAATCAAAGTCAATGTGAACGCTGCAACGACGTTGCTCATGGTAAAATCAATGGCATAATGGTGTAAGTAAAACATAAATTTGATGGCAGGCGCATGCCGTTGCAATAAATTATACCAAAATTATGTTAAATTAAATTATTGGTGAAATAAATCAAGTTGGCACTAAACGCCCAAAATGTGTTTTATGCCGCTGCGCCATTGATATTTTAATTATTTCACGCGTTTAAAACAATTTTAAAATTTATTATTTCTTTAATAAACATACTAAAATTTTATTTATTATCACAGTGTGCATCCACAAAAAAGAAATGCTTTAATTTCTTTTTTACCCTTTCAACCATTTAATTAATTTAATTTCACATTGGCTTGCAGTCATGCAGTGCATGTTAGCGATAAGCATACGAAGTACCATGAAGGTATTGTTTAAGCTGTAGCTAATTATGTAGTTAAGCCATGAGCAAGCGATGAAAGTGAAACTATTGTGTGGCAATACGATGGAAATAACATAAACTCAATTATTCACTTTAATTAGTTTACAAGGAAGAAGAGTTAGTTATGCATTTCAGCAACGAGTTCGTGTCTTTAGTCTTTTGTTAGGTGGCGGTGAATAGGCAAAAACGGAAATTATTAGATAAGAAGCGCAGGAGAAATTTGACAAGAAATGTTTAATACAATTTTAAAAATAGTGGGAACTTTTTTGCTCCTTTTATTGTAGAAAATAACAATAACTGGAAGCAGGTATACGCACGATAATTTTCAAATTAAATTTGCACTTTTCATCACTTGTAGCTAAAAATCATCACTTGTAGCTAAAAAATTTGCATAAACTAGCGGATACAAAATTTATAAACTTTCTAAACATGATTTCAAATATAAATAAGTCCTCAAGAAATGAAAAAAAAAAAATGCTTCTGCATATCCTTAGCATGACAAATGTGTAAAACCAGGCATCAAAGTAAACACTTTTGGCAGTATTTTAGTTAAGAAATTTGCATAAAAACAGCTGTCTCCTCAAACAATATTAACTTAGGTTGTTATGAAAATTAGGCAATTAGGCAGCCAAACGATGTTAATAGACTGTTACAAATAGTACTAATTTTCTGTAACAGATGACCATTTTTCATTCCGAGTTAATTTGCTGTGTTTACAAAAATTAAAAAGTCATTTTAGTGGCATCAGGTAATCACAGACTATGTTAATTAAGGACCAAATGAGCTATTACCAAATACGCGTTGTCCGCATGCAGATGTCAAAATGGCACAAAGTTGCTTTTCGTTTGCTAAAAAATGGATTTTTAATTACCAAAGCCCGCTTTTGTAAATTGGAGGTAAAATAATAATAACAAACACAATTTGTTTAAGCGCTGGCATCCATCATAAACACAAATTCAAATAAATTAAATTAAACGAAATTTAAAAAAAAATTTAATTAAATAAATAAAAAACAGAAAATTCAAAAATAAATTAAATGAAATAAAACAAAAATAAAATATAATATAATAAAATGAACGTAATCAACGAATGAATTTTATTTTTTTATTTTATTTTATTTTTTTATTTTTTGTTTTATTTTATTTTATTTTATTTTATTTTATTTTATTTTATTTTATCTTATTTTATTTTATTTTATTTCATTTTATTTTTTGTTTTATTTTATTTTATTTTATTTTATTTTATCTTATTTTATTTTATTTTATTTTATTTTATTTTATTTTATTTTATTTTATTTTATTTTATTTTATTTTATTTTATTTTATTTTATTTTATTTTATTTTATTTTATTTTATTTTATTTTATTTTATTTTATTTTATTTTATTTTATTTTATTTTATTTTATTTTATTTTATTTTATTTTATTTTATTTTATTTTATTTTATTTTATTTTATTTTATTTTATTTTATTTTATTTTATTTTATTTTATTTTATTTTATTTTATTTTATTTTATTTTATTTTATTTTATTTTATTTTATTTTATTTTATTTTATTTTATTTTATTTTATTTTATTTTATTTTATTTTATTTTATTTTATTTTATTTTATTTTATTTTATTTTATTTTATTTTATTTTATTTTATTTTATTTTATTTTATTTTATTTTATTTTATTTTATTTTATTTTATTTTATTTTATTTTATTTTATTTTATTTTATTTTATTTTATTTTATTTTATTTTATTTTATTTTATTTTATTTTATTTTATTTTATTTTATTTTATTTTATTTTATTTTATTTTATTTTATTTTATTTTATTTTATTTTATTTTATTTTATTTTATTTTATTTTATTTTATTTTATTTTATTTTATTTTATTTTATTTTATTTTATTTTATTTTATTTTATTTTATTTTATTTTATTTTATTTTATTTTATTTTATTTTATTTTATTTTATTTTATTTTATTTTATTTTATTTTATTTTATTTTATTTTATTTTATTTTATTTTATTTTATTTTATTTTATTTTATTTTATTTTATTTTATTTTATTTTATTTTATTTTATTTTATTTTATTTTATTTTATTTTATTTTATTTTATTTTATTTTATTTTATTTTATTTTATTTTATTTTATTTTATTTTATTTTATTTTATTTTATTTTATTTTATTTTATTTTATTTTATTTTATTTTATTTTATTTTATTTTATTTTATTTTATTTTATTTTATTTTATTTTATTTTATTTTATTTTATTTTATTTTATTTTATTTTATTTTATTTTATTTTATTTTATTTTATTTTATTTTATTTTATTTTATTTTATTTTATTTTATTTTATTTTATTTTATTTTATTTTATTTTATTTTATTTTATTTTATTTTATTTTATTTTATAGCTGTAACCGTAGCCATAAATATAGCCGTAACTATAATCATATCCGTAGCCGTAACCGTTACTGTTAAAATAACCCTAAAAGTAGCCTCTGCTTATTATTAACTAAAATATTTTCCTACTTCGCAAAAATTTTGCGCTTTTCAAACTCTTGCTTATTTCTTTCGAAAACCTTTATCTTCTTTTAACTTTATATTCTACCTGCTATATTGCTTTTAACCTACTTATCTTTTTTCGTCTAAAACACACCATTAAAGTGACATACTTTAGCTTACTTCTGTTTACACTTTAAAGTGTCCAGCCTTTAGTCATTTGTTCTCTTTAGGTTTTATAACTTTTTGCATTATTTATGAATTCTTAACAACAAACAAGCTTCACATTGTTGCGCCTCGTTCACTATTTTGTATTCAGGTTAAATACCTGGTCAGTTTTATGCTACCTGTAAATGAAGATGACAAACTTGAAACTGTTTCAGAAGAGAAAATAATAAAACTTAAACAAATTTAATGTGACAGTGGTGTTAGTTTTGTTTGGCGCGCAACTTAACAAAAATATTTATGTTTTTAGGTGTGTCGCTGGTTATATTTAAATTTAATATCTATTCCAGATATGTTTATACATATATAAATGTAGCAAGTCAGCGTCATAAAATCTTTAATTGCCGACTTTAGTTGTTACGAGTTTGTTTATCTTATTAGTTGTGATGGGAAGTTCATCAACCTTAGGCCCAGTTATTTACCAATTTCTAAAGTTCGAATAAAAAATATGTTCTTATTTTCCTATTAATTGATTTTAAAGCACTTTCATGACGATGACTAAGCAGATATAATAACATTTTTTGTTTAGATTCTCAGTGATCAGTTTGAACGAAAATAAGTAAGGGATTCCTGAAAATGTCTACGATTTTAAATATTCGGCTCATTAACTTTACTTATTTATTGCGGACTCTTCTTGAAACTCTTTAAGTTAGCCTCTTAATCTTTGATTTTCTTTCTGAATTAAATTACCTAAATGTGCATTAGGGCTTTTAATAAAATATCTCAAAATTATCAGATCAATTTAGAATATGTTTTTATATGCCAGTATCCATTTTGTAACGTGTTCGATTATAAATATGTATTTGAAAGTTCGTTTGTTGATCAGAAAGTCTGAACAGAGTTTTTCTATTGTGTGTTTAGTTAAGTGAGATTCTAAGAAAGTTTATAACTTTACTTGGTGCTGCTTTATAACTTAAAAATTCGCAGCCATACGAATTGTATATTGATTTCGCTTAACAATATGCCAAAAACGCTGCCAGAAGAGATCGACTATTTTTACTATTTTGTTTTACTTTATTGTGTTTCGTTTAATTTAATTTAATTTTATTAATTTTTTTAATTTTATTTTATTTTGTTTTATTTTATTTTATTTTATTTTATTTTATTTTATTTTATTTTATTTTATTTTATTTTATTTTATTTTATTTTATTTTTTATTTTTTTTATTTTTTTATTTTATTTTATTTTTTATTTTATTTTATTTATTTTATTATATTTTATTTTATTTTATTTTATTTTATTTTATTTTATTTTATTTTATTTTATTTTATTTTATTTTATTTTATTTTATTTTATTTTATTTTATTTTATTTTATTTTATTTTATTTTATTTTATTTTATTTTATTTTATTTTATTTTTTATTTTTTTTTATTTTATTTTTTATTTTATTTTATTTTATTTATTTTATTTTATTTTATTTTATTTTATTTTATTTTATTTTATTTTATTTTATTTCATTTTATTTTTTTATTATTATTTTTTATTTTAATTTATTTTATTTTATTTTATTTTATTTTATTTTATTTTATTTTATTTTATTTTATTTTATTTTATTTTATTTTATTTTATTTTATTTTATTTTATTTTATTTTATTTTATTTTATTTTATTTTATTTTATTTTATTTTATTTTATTTTATTTTATTTTATTTTATTTTATTTTATTTTATTTTATTTTATTTTATTTTATTTTATTTTATTTTATTTTATTTTATTTTATTTTATTTTATTTTATTTTATTTTATTTTATTCTATTTTATTTTATTTTATTTTATTTTATTTTATTTTATTTTATTTTATTTTATTTTATTTTATTTTATTTTATTTTATTTTATTTTATTTTATTTTATTTTATTTTATTTTATTTTATTTTATTTTATTTTATTTTATTTTATTTTATTTTATTTTATTTTATTTTATTTTATTTTATTTTATTTTATTTTATTTTATTTTATTTTATTTCATTTCATTTTATTTTATTTTATTTTATTTTATTTTATTTTTTTTTGTTTTATTTTATTTTTTTTATTTTTTTTTATTTTTTTTTTTATTTTATTTTATTTTATTTTATTTTATTTTATTTTATTTTATTTAATTTTTTTTATTATATTGTTAGTTAAAAACAAATAAATAAAATATCCCAAAAAAAAACGAAAATTAAAAAAAATTAAATGAAATAAAACAAAAATAAAATATATTTTTTTTTTTGTTTTATTTTATTTTATTTTTTTTTTTTTTAATTTTTTTTTTATTTTTTTTTTATTTTATTCCAAAAATCAGAACACTTTTAATTCTTCACTTTCAACAGATTTAAACAATTTACTTTGATAAATCACTCTTCAAATATCTCGCAGCACACTGATTAATAACTGTTTGGTTTTGTTAAAGAACTCGCTCTTAATATCTAATTACAGTTTTATAACTTACCTTAAAATCATTTTGTTAGAACACACACTGACAGCTGTAATATTAATAACAATCAAAAAGGCCTTGATTTTGTCAAATCAGCAGCTAACAGCAAAAGCAATGTAGTAATCCAATTATGGCAGCAACAAAGAACTATTTTTTTTTTATTCTGAAGCTATTTTAAACGGTGTGAAATATTACTGAGGTTGCAATAAAAACGTGCACTCGCAGTAAAAGAACACAAAAACTGAACTTTCAGAACACCAAGTTCGTCGCTTGAGTCTTCTGTTATGTGCTCACTTAGCCGCGATTTGTCATCGAACACCGCACAACCAGCTAAGTTCTTTGATGCTGAAGCACAAATTTGTCAAGTGTGACAAATTAATATTTCACAATTTGTAATTTGAAGCAATTAGTGTAAACCACACTAACAGACGATTTTAGAGATATTGTTGTTATTGTGCGCACAATATTTCTATGCCCCAAAATGCTTGTGTTTGCGTTTTCTAAATTGCGCTTGCCCTTTGGCTTCTTTGCGCTTATCTACATTCGTCACACTTTCCACTTTTAAAATACGCGATTTGGCTGGCTAACACTCTTCCGTACAAACTCAGTAACCTTAATTGTACGGCAATTTTCCTTCAAGAGAATTAAGTAGAAATTTCTTTTCAAAATAACCAAACATTACTTTGTCCACATTTTTTTTTTATTATTTTTTTTCTTGTTCGTCTTCATGTGCGCGCGCTTTTGATTTTATATAACTTGATAAACAACACAACTCACAAAAAAGGAGAAGACAAACTCCAACTCACAAATCAATTATTCACTCGACTACACTTTCCTGTTTTGCTTACTAAAGTACCGTTAGTTACCGTGATCGCCACCGCATTGGCATATGTCCAACGAACAACTGAACGGTTTGAGCAAGTGCCGCCGAAAAAAACCAATCAACTAACCATCGACGCTGTCGCCTCTGACGCTGCCGCCCAAAGTTGACGTTGACTTATTGCTGGTAGCGCAGTCGCATTGATTACAGAGAGCTTTGTGTGAGAAAGCTCTGTGGTTATGAATGTATGTATGTATGCGTGTAGTTGGTGTGAAATGCAGCGTGTAGCAATCGAGCTGAGACAATATCGCTTTACATTAGCCACTTCGATGTCAAACAACGTCGCTTAACATCGCGTCTCTTACTTATTCAGCTGTGTGCTTCTGCAGCGCTACTGCGCATGCGTCAAGTGTTGTTTTATCGCCATAACCAAATAACGTTTACTTGTTGCTTATACTAATATTTTCCTTCTACTGTTCGTTGTGATAAAGTTTGTATTGAAATTGTTCCACCATAGCCAATTGAGTGAGTGTGGTGAGTTTGGTGTGGTTTGTGCTTATTGTGAGTCTTGGTGTTATTTTATTTCATTTTATTTTAATTCATTCTATCTAATTTCTCGTTTTATTTTTTTTTAACTTTTGATATTTTTTTATTGTTTATTTTGTTAAATTTTTTTTTTTTCCTTCATTTTTTTTTTATTTTTATACTTTTTTATAATATTTTTTTTTTTCAATTCATTTTATTCAATCTTTTTTATTTTTATTTTATTTTATTTTATTTTATTTTATTTTATTTTATTTTTTTGTATTTTATTTTATTTTAATTTATTTTATTTTATTTTATTTTATTTTATTTTATTTTATTTTATTTTATTTTATTTCATTTTCTTTTATTTTATTTTATTTTATTTTATTTTATTTTATTTTATTTTATTTTATTTTATTTTATTTTATTTTATTTTATTTTATTTTATTTTATTTTATTTTATTTTATTTTATTTTATTTTATTTTATTTTATTTTATTTTATTTTATTTTATTTTATTTTATTTTATTTTATTTTATTTTATTTTATTTTATTTTATTTTATTTTATTTTATTTTATTTTATTTTATTTTATTTTATTTTATTTTATTTTATTTTATTTTATTTTATTTTATTTTATTTTATTTTATTTTATTTTATTTTATTTTATTTTATTTTATTTTATTTTATTTTATTTTATTTTATTTTATTTTATTTTATTTTATTTT
>CAXKVI010000001.1:5075450-5225450 GCA_964058755.1 Campiglossa producta | reverse complement strand
TTTTATTTTATTTTATTTTATTTTATTTTATTTTATTTTATTTTATTTTATTTTATTTTATTTTATTTTATTTTATTTTATTTTATTTTATTTTATTTTATTTTATTTTATTTTATTTTATTTTATTTTATTTTATTTTATTTTATTTTTTTCTATTTCTCTTTTTTAATTTTTTTTTTATTTTTTATTTTAGTTTTTCTATTTTATTAGTATAGTTTTTTTTTATTTCTCTTTTTTCATGTTTTATTCATTTTATTTTTTTTTTGTTTTTTTTTTTGATTTTATACATTTTTATTTTTTTTTTTACTTTATTTTATTTTGTGTTGTTGTTTTTTTTTTTTTCATTTTCATATTTTTTATTTTTTTTTTTATTTTTTTTTTTATTACAGGTGAACAATTGTCAACCGCTTCCAGCATTTGAATTTACGTATATCGATAAGACTTAAATGCATAAATTATCCATATCCAAAAACAAATACTTAATAGTGAAAAATGGTAGGCAAAAACAATCAATTTTTAACAGTCAAACGATTAACCAAGTAATTTAAGCGATAACTTTTAATAAAATCAAGAGTTTATCCGTTCACATTCTAATCTGAATATGCCGTCATAAGCGCACCTAAACAAACATAATAAAAAGCATAGCTTAAAGCTGTTCCAATTTTGCCATCGAACGTAATAACATACGCACTTCAAGCCATACAATTAACTGTTTGCGTTCGTTTATTTCAAATTGTGGCATGCAACACACATTCGTTGTCGTCAACTTTGTAAAATGTTCTTTGAATTGCGCTAGACATTGCCGGTGATAAGTGTTTTTGGATTTGCTTTGTTTTTTGTGTAAAGATTAGTAAACGCATTTAAGCAGCAAATCCAACGCCCAATCGCAGACAGTTAACCGAGCATAATTCCCAAACTTAAGCTTGGTACACAGTGTGAGTGGTGAATATATTGTGGGATATGTAACTTTATACTAGCGTGAGAGATATTTATTTGTGCGATTTTGCGAATGCCTAAATAATTGTGGTTTTTCTTTTAGTTCCGCCGAATGCTTGTGAAATAATATATGCAGTAAATTTAAAAAGGTGGTGGATCACATGCAAAATGCGTATGCCACAACGCTTAGGAAACACCTACGCTAATTTGGATTAATTTTTTATTGTTCCGAACCTTCGTCACATTTTTTTCCCATAAAGAATGGACCTTTAAATGATATCAATCTCAACGGTCCTATTTAGCTTGTATATATGTATATTTATACAGTCGAACTTCCTTATAGTGAATTCGCAGGGGACCCAAAAATAAAGAGAGCATGAGATTTTGACTTTGTAGCTGTAAAATTTGTTCGTCATAAAGAAAACTTAAATATATAGATATTGTATATTCATTATATGGAGACAAAAATACACTGAAAGTAGGACGAAAAACCTGTATATGCGAAAAAAATGCATTATACGGAGAGCTTCATTGTATAAAAGTTCACTATAAAGAAGTTCGACTATATATTTGTATATCCGGTTTATCTCGGTAACCGCTTGATTGATTTGGATAAAATTTTGAATAAAGATGGTATGATTGATTCTAAGACTATCCACTTGGGGTTTGCCACTTGGGGAGGTTTACAGGGTTGCCACGTATCACCTTTTTTTTTTAATTTTGTAGCCATATATACCAATATGGGTATCAAAATTAAAGGTATTTTCAGCGACATGTCAACTAAAATATTTTCCAGTGGGTTGCCACCTAGGGTTGTTACCTTATGAAAGTATATTTGTATATCCTGTACTATCTGGAGAACCGCTTCACCGATTGGGATGAAATTTGGCATAGAGATAGTGTTAATTATTTTAAGACTATCCACTTGGGGGTTGCCACTTGGTGGGCTTACAGAGTTACCACCTATTTCATTTTTTTTAAATAATCGAGCAAGATATGCCAATATGGGTATCAAATGAAAGGTATTTTTGACGACATGCCAACTAAAATATTTTCAAGTAGGGTTGCCAGCCAGGACTACCATTTTACCGTATTGTATTTGTATTATATATTTTTGGAATCATATTTGTATTATTTTAGTATCATTAGAGGTCACTTTAGGATAATTTTGGGGCTATTTTTTAGATCATTTTGGGTTCAATTTTGGATTTTGGATTTGGGACAATTTTGGAGTCATTTTGGCATCATTTTTGGATCATTTTGGAATAATTTTTGGGTCATTTGGGTTAAATTTTGGATTATTATTATTATTTCAGGGTCTTTTTGGGTTCATTTCGGGATTATTTTTGGCCATTTTAGGATAATTTTGTGGTTATTTTCGGATCATTTCGGGTACATTTAAGGGTCATTTTGGGGTAATTTTGGAATAATTTTAGGGTAATTTTGGGGTTATTTTAGGATCATTTTTCGGTCGTTTTGGGTTCAGTTTGCGATCATTTTGGGAACATTTGAGGGTCTTTTTGGGGTCGTTTTGGGATTATTTTGGGATTAATTTAGGATCATTTTGGGATCATTTTTGGTTGGTAAAATTAGCGCTAGATTGATAGCAACGAGCAAGCTCGTTCAGCGAAGTACTATTCAATTTATTCAATATATTCTCAACCATATTCAGTTAAGATATCTTTCATAAGGTATAAAACTTTATTTCCAAAGACTACTTCAAAAGCTATACCTAATTTTCTTGCACAACCCATAAACGATTCAACCTTCTAACCTTCCTCCTTCTAACCTTCTGTCTGCAAGAATTTAAATAAAAACGAAAAGCTATACAATTTGTAACACTTCAATATAAATAGTAAACAATTAATTTTCATTTTTCACAGTTTTTTACTACGAGCGAATAACAATAAGAATGCAAAATATGTGGTAACAAACAATAACGATCGCTCGCTATACAAAAAAAAAAATGCTTCAGACAATAAAATCACTCATTAGAGTCAGAGGTCAGCACATTGCTTAGTAGAGATTTTAAAGATCGTGCATAAAAATTTGTTTGCATTAAAAAGAATTTCCACAAATAAAAGAAATAAAAATCTTGCTCGCTGCAGTCAAATGAGTTCTCAACTTGGACTTCAAACGTTTGCTTTGTTCTTGTTTTTGTATTGATCACATTTTAGACTTTGGTTAACGGTAGCTGCAAACTGCTGCTGATAAATTTTGGATGCTTGGACAAATAGCTAGCAGTAACAACAAAGCGATTCTCGAAGGTCACCACTAACTAGAAGCCGCAGCATTTTTGGTGATTATTTTGTTGTTGTTTGCTTATAGCGGTTTTTTTTTTGTTATGCAGCGGAAATTGTCTAAAATTGATATTTTTACAACTAAATTTTGACTACACGAAAACGCAAAAATTATTTGGCTAAAATTAGTATGATCTGCAGCTGATTAAAAATTGAATGTGCAAAATTGAAGACTTGGCACCTACCGCCTGCAAATAATAACTAAGTAAGAGATCGCTAAATTCAAAATAAAATAACAACGTATTTATTTTAGCACCTCTATAGTTTACGAGTGCTAGGTGTGCTATTCAGTAAGTTGCAACAATATTAAACAACGCTAAAATGAAAAAAAAATGATGTAACATCGAATAGAATAAAATAAGACCAAATAAAAAATAAGAAAAAAATTTAAAAAATTATATAAAATAGAAAAAAAAAAAAAAAAAAAAAAAAAAAAAACGATAAATTAAAAAAATTGAAAAAAATAAACAAAACAAAAATTAATAGAAAAATATAAAATAGAATAAAATAAAATAAAACTAAATCAAAATTAAAAAAAAAACCAGAAATTAAAAAAAAAAATCAAGGAAAGCTAACTTCGGCTGTGCCGAAGGCTAAATACACCTCATGAATAAGCGTCACGATTTTCGTTGTTCGATCTTCAGTACAGCTTTAACTTTAGCTCATACTAAAATTATCGGAACAATATATTATAGGGGGGATATATGTTATATTGGTCCGATCTTACTGACTTTAACTGTTCACATTACGTATGTAGTAAGTGAGAATTTTTGGTAATTTTACCATTCTCGCTATATAATTGAAGGAGTTATACCCCAGACCCCCCGTTTATCGAAAAAATCGATTATATGGAGGTAATGTGTTATATTGTCTAATTACAAGAGTTAAACACCAAAATCCGTTTATCGGAACAATCGATTTTATGGGAGCTATATGTAATATCGGTCCGATCTTGCTAGTTTCGAAAAATTATTTCTATATTGGAAAATGGTGGCCGCATACCAAATTTCAGTCGAATATCTCAAAAACCGAGGGACTAGTTTGCGTTCAAACAGACAGACGGACACACGGACATGGCTAAATGAGCTCAGCTCGTCATCCTGATGTTGTTGTTGTTGTAGCCATACTTTACCTTGCCTAGTCGGAAAATCCACTTATAAAAAGTTAAGTGACAGACCAGACAGGGGTTGTACGGGTGTTGACAGTCCTTTACCGGATGAATCCGGTACGTTCCGGTACTCCCTTGCGGTACCGGCATACCTACCTCGGGCATATTCTAAATCCCTAACCCACAGGGTCGAAATCCTGATCATCATCATCATCCATCTCTTCTTCTTCTCATACTTACAGACATCGGACCTAAGCTGTGCCATTTCATGTTCATGAAAGGTATAATAAATGCGTCGCTTTTGACGAAGTTTTTTCGGGATATATTTATCGATAACAGAGCCATTGGGCAAAATATAGTGGCGCATAAAATTTGGAATATTAGCACAAAATTGGTATCAAAAGAAAACGTTTTCGCAAAAAAAATTAAATTATGCGTTCAATAAAAAACTCATTTTAGTTACTACAAAATATTGCATCCTTCTTGCAAATACATATTGAATTTCATAATAGGTAAATTCTAACCGCAACAAGCCCAATTCCAATTAAAATTTTATTCTTTCAAATGAACCAAAAAAGTGACCAAACCAATACAAAATGAGTTTTAATGCAATCATGAGATTTTGTCGTTGCGTTCCAAAAGCAATTAATTGGCAACTTTTATAAACACATCTCACATACACACATTCACCGCAACGCACCACAACACCCGAAGCAACACACAGCCTTATGAGGCCCTGGAGCTAAGAGGCCAACAAGTCTTAAACGTAAATCAAGTTTGCATTGTTGGCATTTAACAATAAATGATAGCGATGACGCAGCAACAGCAGCCCCAAGCAATAGCCTACCAACCAACCAACCAACCAACCAATGACCATAATCAAGCGATCATGTGACCAGCAACAAGTCCGCTGCATTTGTAAAACAAAAATTAAATTAAAAATAAAATTAATTCTAAAAAATCGAAAAAGTATTTGAATTTTGAAAATTGAAAGTGTTATGAGGCATCCAACAATGTGCGAGGCAGGGTGTTGGCAAGGAGTTGCACGTAGGTAAGGGTGGGGCGTGTTGGCAGCGTGTTTCGTTAGCTTTACTATACAATTATAGCTCACGTACAAAATATATCGCCTACGGCTGGGGGATTAGCAGGCAGCGGTTTACTTTTTTACATACATGTAACTGATGTATAAACATTAGGATGGTCTTTAAATGCCGGGAGATTATGCTTGCGCGAGAGTTTCCACTATAACTTTGCGGGGTCTTATAGTTTAATTTATGTAATTTTACTTCATTTTATTCAAGTTTTTTTAAATTTTTTAGATTTTGTTTTTTTTTTAATTTTTTTCTTTTATATTTTATTTTTTTTTTAATTTAACTTCATTTTATTTTATTTTTTAGTTTTTTGTTTTATTTTATTTTATCTCTTTAATTTGGTTTTATTTTACTTAATTTTATTTTATTTTGTTTTTTTTTTTTAATTATTTTATTTTATTTTCTTATTATTATTTTATTTATTTTTATTTTATTCTATTTTTTTTTGTTGATTTTTTTTCTAATTTATTTCTTTCTTGAAATTTTTTTTATTTATTTTTTGTTTTTAGTTTATTTTTTTTTTCAAATTTTTTCATTTCATTTTATTTTACTTTCTTTCATTTAATTTTTTTTCTCAGCAAAAACTCATTTGCTTTGCAAGTGCCGTTCGGAGTCGGCAAAAAACTGTAGGTCCCGCCAACTTGTAGGAAAAACTCAAAAGCAACACACCACCAGTTGGAAAGAGAAGCTCGGCAAAAATCTCGTTAGAGGTTGGTATATCGCCCCCATTTTTTTTTTATTTAATTTTTTTTGTTATTTTTTATTTTTTATTTTATTTGATTCTATCATTTTTTATCTTTATAATTGGACAATTTTTTTATTTTATCTTATTTCATGCAATTTTTTTCATTTTATCTTAATTCATTTTATTTAATGTTATTTTACTTTACTAATATTTATGTTTAAATTTTATTTTATTTCTTTTTATTTCTTTTTAATTATTTCTTGTTTTTTATTTTTTTTTTATATATTTTTTTATATTTTTTCAAATTTCTTAATTTTTCATTTTATTTTTTATTTTATTTTTAATTTTTTATTATTTTTTATTTTTATTTTATTTCATTTCATTTTTTTATTTTATTTTATTTTATTTTATTTTATTTTATTTTATTTTATTTTATTTTATTTTATTTTATTTTATTATTTTTATTTGTTTATTATTTTTATTTTATTTTACTATTTTTATTTTTTTTATTATTTTTATTTTATTTTTTATTTTTTTTTTAATTTATTTTATTTTATTTTATTTTATGTATTTTACTTTGTTTTATTTTATTTTATTTTATTTTATTGTTTGGTGAAAAATTTATTGTTCTGAAAATTTACCTTCTGGGACAATACTAAAAATAAATCACTCCCTAATGTCCATTAACGAGTAATTGAAATTTGTTTTTATTTAATTTTTTTTGTTATTTTATTATTTTTTTTTGTTTATTTTATTTGATTCCATCATTTTATTTATACAATTTTTTAATTTTATCTTAATTCATTTTATTTCATTTTATTTTATTTTACTAATATTTATATCTAAATTTTATTTTATTTATTTTTATTTATACATATTACATATTAATATTTGTTTATTTAGCTTATTTTATTTATTTTTAATTATTTCTGGTTTTTTATTTTTTTTTTTATAATTTTTTTATATTTTTTATTTATTTTTTTTTATTTTTGCAAGTTTCTTAATTTTTCACTTTTTTTTTATTTTTTATTATTTTTCTTTTTTTTATTTCATTTTATTTTTTTATTTTATTTTATTTTAATTTATTTTACTTTTTATTTTTTTATTTTATTTTATTTTATTATTTTTTTTTTTTATTTTTTTTTATTTTATTTTATTTAATTTTACTTTGTTTTATTTTATTTTATTGTTTGGTGAAACATTTCTTGTTCTGAAAATTTACCTTCTATGACAATACTAAAAATAAGTCACTCCCTAATATGCATTAAACAGTAATTGAAATGATACAGAAAAAATGTACTTGCGTTTAAACAAAATGTAGATGCCAATGATAGTAAAATAGACCGCGCCTGGCCGCAAGTGTTGGCGCGTGTAAGCGGTCGTAAGTATGTATGTGCGGGTATGTCGGCATGTGCCACTGCTTAATGTATGGCAAACACAAACATGCATACACTTGTACGCCTTCAAATACACGCAATTAATTGTGCCGAATAAAAGATATGGTAAGCAGGCTACATAACCCGAATACGCATGGTAATTTCGATACGCACACATTCACACACACCAATTAAAAATTAAGTACACACACGCACTACCAACTGGCTACTTGATCTTGTCTTTATAGCAAAGTAAGCCAAATAATGCGGTCATTTCTTTATTTTTGTTTGTTTTGCACCCCGCGCGGTAATGAAAGGGAAATTTACATACATACAAAAAAAAAAACTGACCACAAAAATAGTGAATGTAAATCGATAAACATATATACATACAGAACTGCATACTTTTGAATTCATAATGAAACAGGCTTCGGCTTTTGCGTGGGCATTGAAGCCCAGTCAATAAAAGCTTGCAGAAAATTGAGCGCTAAATTTTTGCATTATTTAATTTATTTATTTCTTTTTTGTTTTTTTGTTATAAAATGCTTCAATTGAGCCTTAAACACATTGTTTATTTAAAGTGTAGAATGAATAGGCAAAATAAATTGCCTTCATATGTGCGATGATGCAATTAAATAGCGCTTTTCGAACGATTCCTTTGTTATAATGTTTGTGGTCGACCCGTCAATCATGTATACAAAGCAAATGAAGTTTCTTACAAAAAGTAATGACCTTTGACACACCTATGACTCGAGGACTTGATTGTATTGAAAGCTTAATTCGCATGTTGGCTGCTTTCAACAAGACAAAAAACAGCCTTTGGTGAGCTCTAATTTTGTAATTTTAATTTAATCAACTGATTTGTAGAGTATCGAAAAACTTGCATATATTTTGGTTAAGTGTCCCTGTTTTACCGAAGAAGTTAATTGTTAAGTAAAAAGGGGCGTTTCGTCAAGGATTAAAAAAAAAATGTTTCTCAGTCCATTGTTACGCTTTAGGACTTCTTCGAAAATTTCGATATCGAAAAAGTGGGCATATTTCTCATCCGATATCGTCTACTTTAAAGGGTAGTGTTCACCGCCTAGATAAACACCGATTATACTATCCGAAATCAATTTTTCTTCTTCTTCGAAATTTTCGATATCGAAAAGGTAGGCGAAGTTCTTATCCAATTTCGATATTCGTTCATTGGCCGGAAAACCCTTTTATAGTATAACTAGTTTGACCGTCTTCGAAATTTTCGATATATAAATTAAGCGTAGTTCTTATCATAACAGTCAATGACCGATTTAAACCTAATTATAATATCGAAACCCACTTTTTAGGCTTCTTCGAAATTTTCGATATCGAAAATGTGGGCATGGTTGTTATCCGATTTCGTCTCTTCGAAATGGTAGCGTTCTTTGTCCGTATAAAAACTACTTATATTACAAAAAGTTAATTTTTGGACTTCTTCTAAATTTTCGATGTCGTATATTTTTAAGGGTAGCGTCCACAGGGCCGATGATCACTAGTTTAAAGGTCCAAAACCTATTTTTGGTCTTCATGGAAAGTTTCGATATCGAAAACGTAG
This sequence comes from Campiglossa producta, assembly GCA_964058755.1. NCBI lineage: Eukaryota > Metazoa > Arthropoda > Insecta > Diptera > Tephritidae > Campiglossa > Campiglossa producta. The sequence continues at coordinate 5,216,381 of CAXKVI010000001.1, read as the reverse complement.
TTTCTATCCAATATCGACTATTTTTAATAGTATCCTTCATTAGCCATTTAAAAACTAGTTATAATATTTATCTAAAACCGATTTTTGGTTTCTTCAAAATTTTCGAAATATCGAGAAAGTAGGCGTAGCACTCACCGGCGTTCGTTTTTTTTTTCTTGGTAGCTTTTAGTGGCCCTAAAGAGATTTTTTTCCCGAGCTTCTCTTCCGATTTGTTGTGTGCTGCTTTGAGTTTTTCTCTCAAGGGACCTACAGTGTTTTTCCGACTTTGAACGGCAACTGCAAAACAGATGATGACTTTTCTGAGAAGTCTTTCATGGCAAGAAAGAACACTGATCACCATCCCATAAATTCAGTATATAACACAAAGCGAGAGTCCTGACTTTTGGTGGTGGTCCCCCTCTGGAGCTGTACAAAGCCTTTCGAGTTCTATCTTGCGCACTAGGTTTTCGAGATAGCTTCTCATTAATATCTTACCTTATGGGATAACTCAAACATTGCTCCTCGCATCGAGAGCAGTATGAAGGCAGGGATGTTAGACAGAATAGCTAAAAGAAGTGGTTCCGTTTTTTGAGGTTTGCAGCCCCAGAGCAGAGTTGAGCTGGGTGTTTACTTTAACTAAAGGATTCATTTGCTTCTAGTTCGTTCAAAAAATTGAACTAGTTCTTTAGGATCTTAGTTCAGTTACCTTATTCAACTATAATTCAACCAAATAACCTTAATTAATGTTGGTTGAAAAAACACCTTAAATACTTTCAAAGTAATTTCATTTTATCTTGCAATAACAATCAAAGAAAAAATTAGTTCAACAGAATATAATTGTTTGCTGTTACCGTTATAGGACAACGTGGTGAGCTTCTAAGATCACTTACATAAATTCTTTTGTGAAAAGTTGCAACAAAAAAGTTTAGTTCACTTTACTTACCGAACTAACGAACTAGTTCAATCGAAAGATTTAGATCACAAGTTCTTTAGTTCAAAAAATACCCAGTACCCCATTTCTGTAAGAAATCGACAAAATTCTCGATTTTATTGTCGTCACACTCGACTCGATTCAAAATTCAAAAAATAAAAATTTTTGTCACTACGCAAAAAGCAAGTGAAAAAACACTCAGTCGAGGCCTCTCCCTTCCTCTGCTGCGAATTCGGGTGTCGATAGGAAGACCTTCTGGGCATGAGCTTCCCATTCGCTGGACTACGGTCAGATCTGCGTAAAGCTCGTAGAGCTCATCGTTAAATCTCCTTCGATACTCGCCGTTGGCATTACGGGAAGAACCGTCGATCTTCCGGAGAACTTTTCTCTCTCAAATAATCCAAAGGCCATCTCATCTTCTCTTAACATTGTCCATGAAACTGAGCCATACATCAGGACAGGTATGATGAGAGACTTATAGAGCGTGATCTTTGTTCTTCGAGAAAGGACTTTACTTCTCAATTGCCTACTCAGTCCAAAGTAGCACTTGGTGGCAAGAGTTATTCTCCGTCTCTTGCTCACTGAAAATCATATTACGACGACATTAATGTTTCTAATTGCATACATAACGCTGTAGTAAACAACTCAATAACTATGCTAATGTTTGAAATTAAGAATATGTTGTATAATAATTAATATTAATATTAACTCTCTCAAAATTTGTTAAGGTAGCAAAACCCACGCATTCTTTAATTGAAATATATCTAGACTAGAGTGAGCAAATTAAATACTGTCAAACTCCAAGCCATGTTAATGCAAGTGCATTGGCATTACATTCATGGCAACCAGTTTTTGTTTTTGTACCTCGGAATAGGTCAAGCATTCAATTTATCAGAAGGCGTCTCACTGACACGCTTCGTTGGCATAATCAATTGACTTTACAACTAATTAGACGTTCAAATTGCCAACGCATGAAACGTGGGAAAATGTCAGGATGTGAATCAGTTGCCCATGCTCGTGCAGGTTTGGTAGGGAAGTTTATCCCGAAATGTTTAAAGATGCGTAGACTTTTAGCGCTACAATTACAATCAAAATTTTCAAAATTTTCAAAGTTCATAAAATAAAATAAATATATTAAAATAAGTTAAAAAATAAAAAAAGTAAAAATTAAATTAAATTATATAAAATAAAATAAAGCTTCGCTGCTTTTTTATATCTACTTATTACTTGTTATTTTTTCGGTACTATCAAAGTTTACTAAAACAATAAACGCACACAAAAAAATTATAAACCTCACTCAGACGTTGTCTTTGTTAGGCGCTTGTTTTGTGGAGGTGTCAACCGGACGAGCCCACAAGCTACCGAATCACCTTAAGGAATGATAGTATGTCGTAAATCGTTTCAATATTTTATTAAATTAACATTCGAACATACATACACACATACAGTTATTATTTAAAACTTACAGATAGTTACTAAAACTTGTTTATTGAAGTCACATGCTTATCTAGATGTAAACACAGTCTATTTGTACTCATAATTAGCATTGACATAACTACACACAAATATCATGACCAAGTGTCAAAACGCACAAGAGTCAGTGATAAGGATCTTTTGCGAATTGATATTTTTGCAGAGCTTGTTCGTTGGTTCGCTTTTAAATATTTAGTCATAAAGACTCAAATGCGTATCTAAGTGCAAGACAAATATTTTCATATAGTTGTATGTAAGTTCGAAAATATGTGCCAAATTGTGTATGAATGTTTGATACCTAAAAATAAATAAATATTGCAAATCCAATGTGCAGCTCGCTGATTTGTCATGCGATTTGTAAAATTTCGAATGTCGTATGTGGTAAATACTTTTGGGTGCAAAATTTTATTTTAATGTATTTGCTTACCTTGGCGCATAGGTAAATGAAATTAAAATAAAATAAAATAAAATAAAATAAAATAAAATAAAATAAAATAAAATAAAGTAAAATAAAATAAAATAAAATAAAATAAAATAAAATAAAATAAAATAAAATAAAATAAAATAAAATAAAATAAAATAAAATAAAATAAAATATAATAAAATAAAATAAAATAAAATAAAATAAAATAAAATAAAATAAAATAAAATATAATAAAATAAAATAAAATAAAATAAAATAAAATAAAATAAAATAAAATAAAATAAAATAAAATAAAATAAAATAAAATAAAATAAAATAAAATAAAATAAAATAAAATAAAATAAAATAAAATAAAATAAAATAAAATAAAATAAAATAAAATAAAATAAAATAAAATAAAATAAAATAAAATAAAATAAAATAAAATAAAATAAAATAAAATAAATTAAAATAAAATAAAATAAAATAAAATAAAAAAAAAATAAAATAAAATAAAATAAAATAAAATAAAATAAAATAAAATAAAATAAAATAAAATAAAATAAAATAAAATAAAATAAAATAAAATAAAATAAAATAAAATAAAATAAAATAAAATAAAATAAAATAAAATAAAATAAAATAAAATAAAATAAAATAAAATAAAATAAAATAAAATAAAATAAAATAAAATAAAATAAAATAAAATAAAATAAAATAAAATAAAATAAAATAAAAAAAAAATAAAATAAAATAAAATTAAATTAAATTAAATTAAATTAAATTAAATTAAATTAAATTCAATTAAATTAAATTAAGTTAACTTAAATTAAATTAAATTAAACTTAATGTATATTTTTAAATTTAATACTTTTCAGTATTTCATTCTTTAAAATGTTAATACAATTTTAAACAAATTATTGTAATACACTTTTTTACTATGGTCATTAAGTTACCTATGAGTACTTCTTCTTTTATATATTAACATTCTTTGTGATGGCAAGTTTTTCATGCTCTGCCAATAATTTGTAATTTAAATTTTTTTTTGTGAGCATTTAAACGAAAACGTGTTTATGTGCAGTAAAAACTGCTCCCAATAACATTTAATGTTCACAAAACATTTGCACAATTAAGCTATGCTATAGCCATTTTTCATATGCAATTTCAAAATTGTTTCACATTACTTGCTCGTTTAGTTGGCCAAGTGGCAGCAGGCGCAACAACAAAGCCTCTAGCACAAGCAGGAGTCAAAAAAAGTAATTGTAAAACATTAAACTTCCAGCAAGTCTTGTCAAATTTACCACCGCAATTGCAGTTTTTATATTTTGTATTTTTTATTTGATTTTTTTAAGTCTTACGAGTACCCAAGTCCGATTCTAAGTTGTTTGGAGCAGAATTCGAAAGGAGCTCGAATAGGTTTTTTTTTTTTTTTTGTTTTTTTTATTTTGTCATTTTTTGTCATCGCACAATTTTGAGTTCAACATTTTGCAGTAGCGCATGGAAACATTTAAAAAGCAATTAAAATGCCTGTAGACAAATATGTAATCAATTAAACGCGGTATGTATACATACATACATATGTACGCATGTGCGCAGGATAGAATAAATATGTACATGAATACCGGATACTGTGCCATATGGCAACGGCCTAAACAAACGTTCACATATTGAACTAGAACCAGCTCATTAGAGCGGAAATATTTATTTTATTTTTTTCATTATTTTTCTCACACTACTTTACTAAGTTTTTTTAATTTTTTTTATTTGTTTTAATTTTTTTATGAATTTTTTTTTTTTTTTTGGTAATTTTACCTTTTTTTGTAATTTTAGTTCATTTTACTTAATTTTTTTTCTTTTGTTTTGTTTTTTTTTTTTCTTTTGTTTTATTTTATTTATTTATTTTTTTTTTTTTTTGTTTTTTTTTTTTTTTTTGTTTTTTTTTTATTTTTTTTTTTCTGCTATTGCTTTTTAAATCCCTGCCTGTTGTAGTCACGTATACACTAAGCCCCACAGCTGGGTATAACATGTTCATTTGCTAACGTCCTTAGATTTCTTGTTCTTACTTGTTCATTAACGCTTTTAATTAACTAATCGAGAATTAAGTGATAGCAATCAACAGGCTTTGAGAAAAAAAAACTATCAATAACGGTAAAACAAACTAGTAAATCACTACCTAATTGGCATATAACTGTACCAAATTAAATTAAAAAAAAGAACAACCTAAATTTAGTGTATTTACCTGACCACTGAAAAATCAACGCATAAAAATCATCATTAGTAAGCACCAAAAATGGTGGCGAATATTTTACGCTTAACGCGCATGCGTTGCTGTTAGTTGTCCTTTATTTGTAGTCCACTGGGACAGGTTTAAGCACTTGCATATATGGATTATTTTACAAAAGGTGAGCCGTCTCGACAGTTTTTTAAGCGTTTTTTGTTTTACCATAAGTATCTAACTATTACAAATATTTCCAGAGTTGGGCCATAAGTGTTGTTGAAGAATGTTAGTATATTGCCCTCTGAAACTTTTTTTTCTAAAACTAGTCACTACTTTGATGTTAAAATGTGAAGAAAACCCACAATGGTAATAGATATCCCAAAGATTTGTTTAAAGTGTAGTTCTCTGCAAACAAAAAAAAAACCACCCCTGACTCACCCTGTACATGCATACAGGGCCAGACTTACATACATTAGAATAAGCAGTGCCATGGCCCAAGAGCGCACCCCCATGGTGGAAACTTGTCAAATTCTTCATGGAAACAACTTTGAAAGCCGATGCGGATAAAATTATTATTTAAAAGTAAGCATCATTTAAAGCAGTCTACGAATGACATTTAAAAGGGGCTTAGACCAGTGTAACTCAAAAACAAAAATTCAGCCCTGCATACAAGTCATATATTTTAGTATATTTAGATTTTGGAATTCGACTTTTCAAGCGTTATATTTGCTCTCACATGGAATGCGTACAAATCCGCTTATCAATGTGCGAATAAATTACAACAATAATGTCGACTTGCGCTGTCAGCAGTTACACGTATTTACCGCTACACCGCACACCACTTCAAACACTGACTTCACTGTCTGACCAAGGTTTATGCGCGCTCAACTAAACTTTCCTGTTTTATGTGTTAAAAAAAAATTAATTTTTGAATTTTCTTATCGGCTTAATGAAAAATAACTATTTACAATACATTGTATCTAAGTTTTAAGCAACCTTTTTCCTGTTTATACCTAACTGTGCTATGAGCCCAAAGTAAGTATTGTAATTTTGTCCACAAAACGGCATGCAAAAATCGACTTAATGGGAAATATTAATAAAAAGCAATTGCTTTTTCGAAGCCTTTTCTCAAATTTTTAAAGTCTCTTCATACAAATTGATTTGTAAAAATTTGAGAAAAAGGGTCAAGCCCTTTTTTACCCCCTTACTTTTCATATATAAATTGTATAGCAAACTAAAGTGAATCAATCGAATGGTATAAAAATAATCGAAATCACAGTAATACTCAGCTCAACCATGGCTATAAATCCTCATACTTCGTTTTTTGATTTTATAATTTTCGAAATTTCATATTTGCACCAGATCGTGCTTATTGCTTTCAACTTTGTGAGGCTGGGGGCACCTCAAAACGTCATCCTACCGCCGTAAAATTTTTTGGGGTTCATTAACTTGTATAAAAACAACTTTTCATTGCTAGTACGTTCAAAACAAAAACAAAACAAAATCTCCATATGGTTTCACTCCACCTTATTGTATATCCAGACTATCTCGGGAACCGCTTGACCGATTTGGATGAAATTTTGAATAAGGATAGTATGGTTGATTCTAAGACTATCCACTTGGGGGTTGCCACTTGGGGCGGCTTACAGGGTTGCCACCTATCTCAATTTTCTTGAATTATGGAGTTAGATATGCCAATATGGGTATAAAATGAAAGGTATTTTCGGGTTACCATTTTACCGTATTGTATATTTTTTTAGGATCATATTTGGATTATTTTAGGATCATTTTGAGATCATTTAGGGGTCACTTTGGAATAATTTTGGGGCTATTTTGAGATCATTTTGGGTTCAATTTTGGATTAATTTGGGATAATTTTGGGGTAAATTTCGGATCATTTTGGAGTCATTTTGGGATCATTTTTGGATCAGTTTGGGATAATTTTTGGGTCATTTTGGGAACATTTGAGGGTCTTTTTAGAGTCGTTTTGGGATTATTTTAGGATTATTTTATTATTTAATGGTGTTTTTGATATCATTTGGGAATCATTTTTGGATCATTTTGGGATCATTTTAGGGTCGTTTTGGGATCATTTTGGGTTCAATTTCGTATCATTTTAAGAGCATTTAAGGGTCTTTTTTGGATCATTTTGGGACTATTTTGAGATTATTTTTGGGTAATTTTGGGATCATTTTGGGTAAGTAAAGTTAGCGCTACATTGATAGCACCGAGCATGATCCGTCACCAACACGGCTAAAAAAATTAACCTAAATTTTAAACCCGTATAAAGTTTAATCAATCTTTCAAACTTTTTTGAACAATATTTCAAACCGTCCAAATATCTATAAAGATTTTTAATTTCTTTTGGTTTCGATTTAAAATCTAAATGTAAAAGCAGTCTAAATTTTTTTATTTTTGGTTTGTTTAAATGTAATTGAATTTTGCCCACAAAAACTTCATGTGCGTCATAGCTCAGCGGTAGAGCAGTCGGCTGTGACTTCTGAGCGTTTTCGTTCGAGTTCTGTCAGCTGCCACATTTATTTTTAGTTTTATTTTATTCTTAAAACTTTTCGGTTTAAAATTAAAACTTTTTGGTTTGAAAATTAAAATTTTTCGGTTTAATATTAAAACTTTTTGGTTTGAAATTTAAAACTTTTCGGTCTAAAATTTAAACTTTTGGGTTTGACAATTCAAATTTATTTTTGAAAGCTCATTCAAGATTGAATTTTGCCAACAACATTTATATGGGCGATGTAGCTCAGTGGTAGAGCAGATGGGCATGATGCGGCGAGTCTTGGTTCGAATTCCCGCCAACGGACAAAAACTTTATTTTATCTTTAAAAAATGGTTAAAACATTTCCCGTTTATAATTGAAACCCGTTTCAGTTAGCCAATTTTCATGAAAACTGGTCTATATTGAATATGAATCCAAATTTGGTTTGGTCATATATGTAGTCCAAAAAAGTTTAAAATTTAGGTTCAAATTTTTAACCGTGAAACAGTTTAAAAGTTACGACCAGTCGGGGGTTCAAATCTTCACTGAACTTTTTTTATCCTCTTGTTTGGTAAGAGCGACCCTGTCGATTTTATTCGCTGTTGGTTAACAGGGGTGTGAGGTGCAGCATCCGCGGCCTTGAAGCTAGATAAGAAACTAGCTGTGTGTTGTGACCTAAATAAAGGTTTTAATTTTTTATATTCATCTGCATTTGCGTGACGGTAACCTTAATTTTTTTAAAACTGCCCTTTACAAAAAATGTTAAAATCCACATTGTTTGAAAATATTGCCATAATCTATCACAATTGCCTACAAAAAATAACAATTTTGCAAAATAAACTGCAAAATTTTTGCAATTCATTTATCTTCATTACAGCTGTCAAAAAGTTAAACAGAAATGTCAAAAGGTAAATAACAATAGCAATAACGGTTATAATCGATTATTACGCCTGTCATTATATGCTAAAGCACTTGCCTAGACGTGACTGTAGACTTTTCACAAGAAGTATGTTTGTAAATGGAAATGCAATTGATTAGCGATTGATTGCGTTTCTAAAAGCGCATAGATTAATATAATATTATTGATCAATGATTGGTGATTATCATACACGAATACTGTTATATAATCAATTGTTAGTTTTAAATATGAATAATTCATTCCTTTGAATAGATTTCGACAAAATTTCAATTGCTGCTTAATTTAGTAAATGATAGGCCATTTCATATTAGTAAGCACTTAACAAAGTATTATTAAAATAACAACCCTGCTAGCCAGCAGTGGATAAAATCTTGGGAAATTACTGGGTTGCGCTAACCAAAAAAAATGGATAAAGAAGTGGGGCAATTTGGTTCAGCGCGCTTATTTTTCTACCCATGTTGAATGTGCTAATTTTTGATTTTGTTTTTACCATGGATAGCCCTGCAGGGTTGGCAGGGAAGGTGAAAGCGGCAAATATTGGGTTCTGATGCCAAAAAGTCTAAACTATCAATGATAGACCGCTAAGTACTTTTTCGTCATTCTAAAAAATTAAGATCAATAGGTATGATGTTCAAAAAAAATTCACTAATAATATACAAGAATTTTCAATGGCCCGTAGTCATAGTCAAAATAAAACTTGTATGTTTGTATATCCGGGACTATCTCTGGAACCGATTTGGCTGAAATTTGGCATATAGATAGTATGATTGATTCTAAGACTACCCACTTCGGGGTTGCCACTTGAGGCGGGTTACAGGGTTGCCACCTATCCCAATTTGTTTAAATTATACAGGAAGATATGCCAATATGGGTATCAAATGAAAGTTATTTTCGGCTACATGCCAACTAAAATATTTTCAAGTAGGGTTGCCTCCTTACCACATTATATTTGTACATCCGGTACAATCTCGAGAGCCACTGGAATGACCGATTTGGATGAAATGTGGCATATAGATAGTATTATTGATTCTAAGACTATCCACTTGGGGGTTGCCTCTTGAAGGGTTTACTGCGTTGCCACCTATCTCAATTTTTTTTTTAATTTTGGAGCAAGATATGTTAATATGGGTATCAAATGAAGGGTGTTTTAGGCGACATACCAACTAAAATATTTTCAAGTGAGTTGCCGCCTAGGGTTACCATTTTACCGTATTGTATTTGTATACATGGGGGTCATTTTGGGATCATATTTGGATTATATTAGAATCATTTTGGGATAATTGTGGGGCTATTTTGAGATCATTTTGGATTCAATTTTGGATTATTTATTTATTCACACCCACGGTTGTCGATTGCCTTCAATTTTGCATACTAAGATTCGTACGAGAAAAATTGTTTTATTTTATGTTATTTCATTTAATTACATTTTTTTTTTCATTTACATTTTTTTCATCAAATTTTTTTTAATCTTTTTATTTTACTAAATTTTTTTAATTTTATCTTTATTTATTTTGTTTTACTTTATTTTATTTAACTTAATTTATTTTAATTTAATATAATTTAATTTTACTTTATTTTGTTTTATTTTATTTTTGTTTTTTTTTTTATTTTTTTTATTATTTTATTTTTTTATGTTATTTTATTTAATATCATTTAATTTTTTTTAATTATCACGTGTTGACAATAGTGACTCCGTTGGATTTCTACTTAGACTGCCTTTTTTCCAATTATCCAGAACAGAGAAGAAACAGGGAAGACCGAACTTATCGCGTATTTATTAAACCCCTGTTGGCAACATCACGACTGCGTGCCGCCGTGCATCTCCATGAAAACCAATTAAGCACTGTTGGTCACGATAAATGGCTTAAACAGGTCTTTATAAAAGGCCACCGTTCACAGAGCTCAGTAGAAAAATGTTGTCAGCTAAAATGTTTGGTTCTTTAACACTTTTGGCTACGATAACGGTACAAACTGCACTTGCATGTTCAGTATCACCGCCATCGGAACCTCCTTCATGTACACCCGGTCTTATAGTCGATTGTACGCAGGATTTTGAAAAATTAATATGGACCAAAGACGAAGAAAATAAGTGTCGTCCTATTCAAAATAGGTGTATATTCAATCAAGCTAACTGTTCTCGGTACCGGTCGAAACAACCATGTAAGCTTCGTGAAATTTTAAATTTCTACACCTTCTAAACATATTATTTAATGTATACCATTTACAGTACTTAAAGAAATACCGCAAAAAGAATGTCAAGTTTTATGCCCAAAAACAGTTTGCTCAAACAACGTTAACGAAACTCTTTGCACCCAAAAAGGCGAAAAACACTGCACTTTTCCAAGCCGATGTGAATGGTCGAAGCATTTGTGTGAGAAGGCCGATTGTAAGATTTAAAAACCAAAAACTTTTTATTTAATTTATTCATTAAGTTTATCTCATTTTTTTAGTTTGGATGGAAGTGGGTCCAATTTCTTGCGGTGAAAATCCCAAACCATGCTTTCCTTGATGAATGATTGAAAATGTTGAATATAAATACATATTTGTATATATACTAGGCGTATCACGGTGTAAGGAGAAAAATTTTTTAATTTTTTTGTCATCCTGTAAAACAGCGAAATTTGTTTTTTCTATAATTTCTATATTTTAAGTTCGATTTTCAAAAGTGAAACCATTTTAGAAAGGTATTCACCATAGCAATATTTTAACCATAGAAACTTTTAGCTCATCATGCCAAGTTCAGCTTTTATTCTATTTTTTACTAAAACCAACACCCTGCATTTGAAAAAAAAAATTTTTCCTGAAAACTAAGAAAAAAAAGAATATTTACCTGCATGTAATGAGGAAATAAATGTAATGCTCTCACTCTCAATTTTTGCTATCTCTTACTTTTATTTTCATTCTACCTACTTCTTACTCTTACTCTTTCTCCTTCTCTTACTCTTACTCTTCCTCTTACTCTTACTTTTAATATTACTTTTACTTTTAATCTAAGAGTGAGATTCTTTTAATTTTACTCTTACTCCCACTCTCCCCCTTTCCCTTACCCTGACTTTCACTCTCTCTCTACCCTCTAGTGACCATCTGCTTCTACGCCTACCTATAGTATACAAATTAGTATATTCAGCACCTTCCCCAAGTCAGGTCTATTAACTCAGCTGCTTTCTTTACAATACTCAAATACCGATAGTTTTGCGGCAGCTATCTTTCCTTTACTCTAATTTGCTGTAACGTTCTCGACTACTTAGTTTAGCGAATATATAACCCAAGCGTTCCTCGTCGACAACTTCTGTACAGGAATCACTTACTACGTGAACAAATCGCTCAGTATCTTGAGAATGGCATAGAAAATCTAAGTATATTTACTTTATTAAAAAAAAATTTTTAATACAGGGTGTTGGCTTTAAATAAATTCGAATAAAAGCTAAAGTTGGTGTCGCAGGGTAATTGAAATTACATTTTCACACTTAAATTATATTTCTTCTTTCGACATCGTCCATGAATCCGACCCCAAAATAAGGACGAAAATGATGAGAGGCTCATAGAGCATGATTCTGGTCACCAAAACTCGGTGAACGATTTCCTTTTTTTTTAGTTTTTACCGTCGCTCAGGTAACATCATTTTTCTAAGCTTGGAAGAAATGTTTTGATAGCAATGATGCATGATTAGTTTTGATCACCTAAAGCTTGACACTCGGCTTCAGTTATTTCTTGGAGCACTATAAAATATAAAATGACAGATATATAAATTGTATGGTTAATATACATAGATAATGCTTAAATCATCACGCTAGTAAAAACATTTTAAAGAAACTTACATGGCCTGCCTTGTCGGTAGCGCGAACAGTTAGCTTGGTTGAATAAACACCTATTTTTTATCGTAAGACACACGTCATTTTCGTCTTTGGCCCAAACCACTTCTGACGGTTCTGATGTTTGTATACAATCGATTATAAGACCTGGTCTACATGAAGGGGGTGGTGGCTGCGTTGTGGAAGAATATGAGTTTGAATCAGTCGATGCAACTTGCACCGTCAGCATAGCCAATAGCGCTATAGAACAAAACACTTGAACAGATACCATTTTCGTACTGAGCTCTTTCAGCGGTTGGGCTTTTATTAAGAAAGCATTCAAGCCACTTGTTTGTGATGTACACAGATCTGAGCGGCATGCTTAGCTAATGAGAAATTATAGTGTAGGCTTGTTTCGGATGTGTAAATCGATGACTGAGTGGCTACATCTACATCCTGAGGTATTAGACAGGGGGTGCCATAGGGTGGTGCCCTATACCCGACACTGTTTAACTTCTATCTATCAAAGATGCCCCCACCACCAGAGGGCGTCACCATCGTTTCGTATGCCGACGACTGTACACTAATGACGACGGGGAAGGGCCCCCATACTGATGCACTCTGTGCGAAAGCCAACAGTTACCTCTGCGACTATTCCAGGCTTTTCGCCGAGCCAGGTCTGACAATATCTAAATCTAGGGCGACACTCTTTACGACATGGCCAAAATAAGAGAAATTAATTAGACATTTACGTCATCTTTTGGACATAGAGCCGCCCCCCAGAAACATAAGGAAACATCTCCGTAAGCATTATGATGAGATCGGGCACCATATTACCTTTTGATGTGCGGAATCTAAGCGGACTTTAACCGACATCCACACTGAGTCGGTTGACACCTTTGTTAGATCTCGGCCTGTGAACCCCGTTTTAAACAGTCTTCCACCCGATATTGCTCAAGAAGAACGCACCTTACCAAGAGAGACTAGAGTCACTATGGCCCAGCTTCGGTCTGGACACTGTAACACGTTAAACTCTTACTTATCTCCTTAACTTAAAAAAAAAAAAAAAAAAAAAAAAAAAAAAAAAAAAATTTTAAGCTACTCTCCTAACACCTCCATGGCAGGGCGAAGAATTGTTAAAACAACAACAACGACGGCTGAGGGGAAGATCGCGATATTTCAAAATATTTTTCAAGGGCACCCTATCTCTATTTCAAAATTTGGTTCACGAACGCCCTATTTCAAAATGTATGCCGAAAGAAAGAAACTCCCGGTGGCCGAGATATTAAAAAAATCGTATTCATGGTTCGTTCGTAGTAATTTATATTTAACTATCAGCTTTGAAACCAGTACAGAACGAGTTATGAAGTATGGAGCTCCATTGCCGTGTCGTGCTATCAGTTCGTGAGTAGGAAATTCACCAAATTCTCACGTTCCGGCGTATTATCTCTCATACTCGTCTTATTTTCTGAAGTTTAATTGCGCTATGCATGTGGTAGGGTATTTGAAAATAATATACATACATACATGCATAGTAAACAAAATTTAGAAAAATCCCCGCCAGTTTTTTATTTGTTTGTAATAATATCAAGTCGTTGTGCTATCAGCTGAATCATTTTTTAAATAAACAAGTAAGGAAGTCTAAGTTCGGGTAAACCGAACGTTAAATACCCAGCAGTAGTTTTCATATCACTTTCAAAATATTCCATTTCGGAAGTAGGCGTGGTTCAGAAGCGATTTCGTACAAGTACATCAGGTATACTTTCTATTATGCTGGTATACCTTGTACCAATTTCACCGTTCTACCGTAATCAGTTTAAAAGTTATGACATGTATAATTTTCAGATATTCCTCCCTGGAAAGTGGCCGGTGCCACGCCTACTTTTAAAAATTTGTCAAAAAATCATAATACAATGACTAGCGGGTTCATCCTACGAAACTATATCATTTTAGCCATTTCCGTTACCGAATTATATCAATTTAGGTGATTTTCGAAGCTTTCGATATCGAAAGTGGGCGTGGTTGGGGAGCGACTTTATCCAATTTCATCAGGTATAGTCCCAACGATACTAGTATGCTTTGTACCGAATTTCATCATTAAAAGTGGGCGGTGCCACGCCCCTATAAAAAATTTATGGAAAAATCATAAGAGAATGACCAGGGGGATTCACCTATAAAATTAACATATTTCAGCTACCGAGATATGTCAATTTATGTGATTTTCGAAATTTTCGATATCGAAAAAGGGTGCGTGGTTATCATCCGATTTCGGCCATTTTCAATAGAAACCTACCTTGGCCAGAAAGTAACCTGTATACAAAATTTCATGCAAATATCTCAATTTTTACTCAAGTTATCGTGTACATGGACAGACGAACGGACGGACGAACGGACAGACAGACAGACATGCCTTAATGGACTCCGCTTTTCAACCTAAGAACTTTCATATATGGAACTCTATATCTATCTCGATTATGTTGTGCCGTTACATAGTACGTACTACGGTACCGTTATGTGAACAAAATTATAATACCCTTGTACTAGTACTAGTACGCTGGGTATAATAAGAGTAGCTTTTTCGTGTTTGGAATACCAATATTTACCCACATGTACGCGTTGGATACAGTTAAGATGAGTTAATAGCGGATTTAGGGTCGTTTTCTTTTCGTTTAGTGGAACGACAAAAATCTACCAGAAAATCGACCCGTATAAATCAACCTTTACTATATTTTTGCGTAATTCTACTTTATTTTTTGTCTCATTTTTCACTATATTTTTTGTGTAACTTTTACTATATTTTTTGTGTAATTTCACTATATTTTTTGTAATTTTTGCTATATTTTTATTCAATTTTTACTACATTTTTATTCAATTTTTACTATATTTTTATTCAATTTTTACTATATTTTTATTCAACTTTTACTATATTTTTATTAAATTTTTACCGTATTTTTTTTCAATTTTTATTATATTTTTATTCAATTTTTACTAATTTTTATTCAATTTTTACTATATTTTTATTCAATTTTTACTATATTTTTATTAAATTTTTACTATATTTTTTTCAATTTTTATTATATTTTTATTCATTTTTTACTATATTTTTATTCAATTTTTACTATATTTTTATTAAATGCTTGCTATATTTTTATTCAATTTTTACTATATTTTTATTCAATTTTTACTATATTTTTATTCAATTTTTACTATATTTTTATTAAATTTTTACTATATTTTTATTAAATTTTTACTATATTTTTATTAAAGTTTTACTAATTTTTATTCAATTTTTACTATATTTTTATTAAATTTTGACTACTTTTTTATTAAAGTTTTACTATATTTTTTTCAATTTTTATTATATTTTTATTCATTTTTTACTATATTTTTATTCAATTTTTACTATATTTTTATATTAAATTTTTACTATATTTTTATTCAATCTTTACTATATTTTTATTAAATGCTTGCTATATTTTTATTCAATTTTTACTATATTTTTATTCAATTTTTACTATATTTTTATTCAATTTTTACTATATTTTTATTCAATTTTTACTATATTTTTATTAAATTTTTACTAATTTTTATTCAATTTTTACTATATTTTTATTAAATTTTGACTACTTTTTTATTCAATTTTTACTTAATTTTTATTAAATTTTTGCTATATTTTTATTCAACTTTTACTATATTTTTACTATATTATTATTAAATTTTTACTATATTTTTATTAAATTTTTACTACATTTTTATTAAATTTTTACTATATTTTTATTCAATTTTTACGATATTTTTTTCAATTCAATTGCAAATAATTAAATAAAATCGTACAAAATACTGTTTGTCAAAATTTGTACACCAATGTTGAAACGGAAATATATCTCGCTTTCACACAACATTGATTATTGATTGGGTTTGTTTGAGACAGAAATATTTTCCATTTCACAAATCAAAGAACGCAGTAGAAATCAAATAACGTAGTAGAAAATTTGCTAGGTTGCCATATTTTTCAAACCGGACTAGAAAATTTTCGCCCCCTCTAGTGAGACAAAAACACGTAGTAGAAAATTTGCGCGCCCTCTAGTGAGACAAAAAACGGAGTAGAAAAAGGAGTAGAAAATTTGCGCGCCCTCTAGTGAGACAAAAAAACGGAGTAGAAAACGTTATTCACACTACATTTTTGACGTTTTCGTTTATCGTCGACTTTACTGTAATTTTCAATTGTTACAAAAGATTATACATAAAACAAAATAATTGGAAAAATTAGTTTAAAAAATAGGAAAACAAGAAATTTTTTAGCATTTCATTGAAATTTGTGAGAGGACAAACCACCAAAAATATTTCAATGCTACCAATCAGTGGTGACTAGTGACTATTATTAGGACGCAATCAACGACGTGGTTTGATGAACACATTTCATGCTTGCAGCAGTATATACAGCTGTAAGCTAAGCAGACAAGCAACAGTGTGGAGCAGCAGTTTGAAGAGCGACATTTGTCATGTCCACGCATGATGTCGCTCACAACAAGGAGCCATACCTGCCGCTGCCCGTCGGAGTGGAGGTTAATCCGCAATTATTAAATCCACAACGTATTGCCGCTACGACCCTACCCCCACAACCTCAAACACTACTTATGGGCACACCATACATACCAACGCAAGCACCACCCCAACAACAGCAGCAGGCAGCCCCACCAACACCAGCGGCAGCAGCAGCATTACAACAACAATATAATGAATACTATTACAATGCCTATGCCACACAACCAGGACATCCGGAGACATATTCAGTGTTACCAGTAGGTCACGGCAACTTTCTGAAGGTCTATCACTGCCAGGAAAATGCCGCTACTGCTGGACTTCCAAATGAAAGCAATGCGTTATACCATGCCCAAACGCAGCCACAACAAGGGCAATCACAACAATTTCATCATCACCACCAAACACAACCAGCGTATCATATGCGTCAACCCCAAACCCAAGCGCCACAAGCACCACCGCAGTTCTTCAATAGTTATGAATTATTCTCAAGCAATACTCTAATGCCCACGCCAGACAACCAAACGCTGGGTCGTACTGAGGTAAAACCTCAACAATCAAGCATTCATTTGGCACAGCAGGCACCTATTTTGGTGATGAATAATCATGAAGAGCCGCTGCTGCCAACCGCAACCAACACCTCAACAACAAATATGATCATTAACAAACTGGTCAATAATTGGTCGCCAAATGTGACGGGTGCGCCAATACAACAACTACCAATGCAAACACCAACAGTATTGTTTCAACCCGAGCCATCATGTAATGTTATTCAAGGTCAAGAAAATCCTAAAATGTTTACTTTAACCAATAATGCAGCAAGCACTGCTGAAACTCTAGCACCAACTGCAGTGGCTGCTGTAACGCCCTCAACTATGCCAGTATTGCCTGCTACACAGAAGCCGCCCATGGATATGTCTGCTACTAAAGACCAAAGTGAGTTCACAGAGGCAGCGCCTGTTGACGCAAATACATCACTGTCTGGTGTCTCTTTGACAGTACCACCAACGACACTTATTAATACAACCCCCGAAGGCAAGAAGCGCATTGTTGCGGAGGTGAAACCAATGCGTATGTCCTATTCAGATGTACTAAGCAAAGTGAATAACCAACAATTAGATAGCACGCAATTTTTAAATAATAACCAGCATACGACTGGTAAGCATGGCCAAACGCCAACTGGAGACAGGAAAAATGAGAAGAATGGTAGCGAGAATGGGCATGGAAGTGGTGGTATGCCACGCAGACCGTTAAACATGTTGGATGAGAGCGGACGCGCTGGCAAGAAATCACCTACACATGAAAACAAGGAAAATATGCAACAGGCACAGAGCGCTATTAATGGCAAAAACAGCAAGGTATTATACATATGTTATAACTAGGACACCGGGAGGCGTTGTTCTGCCCTTTCGTTTTATTTCTCCATATTATTTTTGTATCGTATAAACATATTCAAACAAAAGTCTATATTAATGTATTATGATAAGCGTAATTAAATAAATCCAAATCTAAATTTAATTATAGCGCTCCAACAATACTACCACACCCAGCAATACGCAACAGAAGCCAGGACAGAAGAGTAACCCAAAATCCACCACTGCTGACGCCAACACTGGCAATGGCATGAATAAGGGAAGCAGCATAAACAACGGCAATGGCAATGGTAAAAAACGCATCAACACTAAACGCGGCGATATGGAAATAAACAAGAATGAAGTAGGGAAGAGTCAAAAGTCGCATGCTGAAAAAGATTTCAATGGTTACTATAATATTGCGGCAAAAAAAAGTGAGAGCACTGAACGCGCATCTCGCTCCACAAATAATGGGTTTGCGTCCAACAGCAATAATTCGGCATCCTCAGCATCCGCCCGTAAATCCCAGAAATCTTCATCATCGTTTAATAACAATGCTAATAACTCTACATCCTTCAACACGAATCAGTCACGCACACGGTATAATAATACTAACACAAATTCATCCTATTCCTACTCGTCGAAGCGGAGTCGCAATGCAAACTCATCCTATGGCAATATGGCGGCTGGTTCAACGAATCGCAACTATGAATTAGCTAAAAAGTTTTTACGCGCTTGGCTTGAATATACTCTAATGATATTGACATGGTTATTCTATTTAATTTATGATATTGTGGTGCTAGGTTGTAGTGTGGCCTATGATCGTTTGTTGCATGCTTGTGAATGTGGCATTGTACATGCCAAACAATTGCGCAAAGACTTCAAACAGAACTCGAATAAACCAGGTATTTGGCTTAAAAATAATTGGCGTAAATTTGATGCACGTTTTAAGAAGGATTCAAAATGGGCTTTCTGGCGACGCTTCTACCAAAAGAAGCCACCTGAAGCAACAGCGGAGAGCATGAAAAATGGACGTCTGCCACAGACGGGTGAGGAGGCCATGTATTCGCTACTTAATTGTAAAGGAAAAGATGCGTATAGGTAAGGCTGCTCTTTATCTTGATTTTTTGTTTTTTAAAAGTTAACTTTCTCCAATTTTAGCATACTGGGTGTACCAGCTGATAGTTCACAAGAGCAAATACGTAAACACTATAAGAAAATTGCCGTTTTGGTACATCCGGATAAGAATAAGCAAGCAGGTGCTGAGGAAGCTTTCAAAATTCTGCAACGCGCCTTTGAGTTGATTGGAGAGCCGGTAACATTCTTTGTTTGACATGCATATATATTTATTCCCAATTAGGTTATGTAAACAGAATGCTATAATAGATTGCGGTTAATCCGAAAATCAAGACTACGTACAGGAATGATTGTTATTTTACCCGACGAAAACTTGTTATTAGGGGCCGTTCAAGTAAGCACTATTGCGGGGCGGGGTCTTTGTTCTGCTTATTTTCGATGACTTGGGGGGTGGGGGAGTCTAGATGATAATTGTAATAAATCTGCTTACGTAATACTTGAACGGCCCCTTACCTCAAAAATAATAAATTCCAGGTCCTTTTAGGGAGCTTTCCTGGACCTGACTATCCACATATATTTAGGAATAGAGTCTGGATTACTTATCAGCTTTGCTGTTTTTTTTTTTTTTTTGCATCATTTCAAAATCTAGTCTCGACTCATTGGTTTTATTTTTGTATTCCCGTTAAATATCGTTTCCGCCCTTAAAAATCGAGTATCCATTCATAAAAACCTTGATTTATTCCGTTTGGAGATCGAGTCTCGAACCTGGGTTCCTTTGTTTTCTCTTGCATCGTTTCAGAATCGAGCCTTAACTCCAGCGTACAAGTTTTCAAGTTTGTTTCAGAGGCTTTTAAGAATCGAGTCTCGACTCCTTACCTTAATCCCGTTAGTTTTTATACTGTTTTACGTACACTTTATGAATCGATTTTAGATTACATTTTTTGCCCTGTTTTGATTCTTACATCGTTTCTCCAACCATTTACAATCGAGTCTCGTTTCTTTTTTTAAAATATTACAATTTTCTTACTTTTAGGAAAAACGTCTTGCCTATGATCAGAGTTTAGCTGAGGCCCTACACGCTGAAAAAGCGTGGACAGAGCTGCACGATTTGATATCACAATTACAATCAAAAATAACTGAAGCTGCCAACACAATAAGGTAAAGACTTAAACATGAAATAAACATCAAATATCATCAAATTTAATACTATATCTATAACTATGTTTGATTTTAGGTGTAGTACTTGTGGTTTAAGACATCCTCGACGTTTAACCGATCGACCACACTATGCTGCCAGAGAATGTGCCACATGTAAAATCCGACATTCGGCCAGAGAAGTATGTAAATCGAAATACTACCTCATACATATGCACATATCGGTAGCTGAGGAAGATCGCCACATTTCAAACATTTTTTAAGAGCGCCCTGCTGCAGTAACGCAGTCTTCCACTCAGCCGTCAATATTGTTCATAAAGCCTTGGCCAAATTATTTGGACTGAGCAAAAAGCCGAGTTTGAACTTTTATTTCTTTCATGTTTTTTTGAAACCTATTTAGAATTAGCTTTAACGATATTAAGCCCTATAAATGGTTGCTACAAATTTATACAAAATTCGGAAAATTCTTAAAAATATAAACTTTTAGGGAAAGAAGATCTGGCTGCTAGTTTCGCCATACATTTGCTTGAATGAAATATGAAAAAAGAAATAATTGATTCAAACTCGCCATTAGCCGTGTTTTTATTTACACGCATATGCGTTTGCGCTTAAATTTTGTATGCAAAATTAGGGTTGAGCGCTTATCTTTCCATACAAAATCTAAGCGCAAACACAGCCATTATCTCAAAATTTTGTATCCAACACTTTGGGTACATAAATAAATATGTATATTGCTTAATATCACTTACCTCCATTTCCAGGGTGATATTTGGGCGGAAACAAGCATGTTAGGCTTACGTTGGCGATATTTAGCGCTAATGGAGGGTAAAGTCTATGATATTACTGAATGGGCCAACTGTCAGAAGGGTGCACTTTCACACTTAGAGCCAAACTCACATATGGTGCAATATCGTATAGTGCGTGGTGCACAGCAACAGCAGCAGCAGCAACAACAACAACACCATCAACAGCCCTCTGCGTATGCGCATCATTCACCACATCAACAAACTCCTCCACAGCCATATACGCAACAGCCGGGTGCGCATCACGAACGAAGTGGAGGTGGAAAGTTCAAGCGCAATATACCACCTAGGTAAGTTAAATTACATATTTCTTATTCATTTATACATTCTTATAGTAACAATATTTCAAAATTCTAGCGAAGCATCATTACATGAGTTCCTTGACAACTTGTACGGCGGCCAACATCCAAATCCGGCAAATTCGTCAACGGCCTACTCAAATCCCTCACGTAGACGTACTCGCCGCAATTAATTCGATGTCACTTGTATGCATTGTAGTTGCTTCACACTTCTTTTTCCATTACCTATGTACTACTTTATTCTCTTCGAATGTACAAGTTTTTTTTATTATTTAACAATTCTACATCTAACTTTTAAATATGCATTATTGCATCATATTACTACTATACACATTTTTATTTGTTATTTTTCGCTGTTACATCATGTGCAATTATGCTGCATTAGAATGTACTGCATACGATGTAGCAAAAGATTTGTATGAATATGCATATTGATGGACTCAGTAGAAAATACGGTGATCTTCAACTCAGCCGACGATATTCAATTAATTCAGTTGATATATAATTTACCATTTGTGATGCATATTTCATAATTCGATGTACTCGTCTCGTTCAAAAGCCATTTCTACCAAATACTAAAAGTATCTTCTACAAAAGAAGCAAAAAAATTAAAAAAAAAAAAAAAAATCATAAAATCAACTTGACAACTAAACTTCTGTAGTAAAAATAATCAAGCGTATGAGAAGGATTTCCTATTGTGCGTTACAACAATAAAAACACTTCAATAAATGCAATGTATGTGAATGTTCTTTACTATGTATTGTAATTAAGTGCATTTGATGTATCAATAATTAAAACTTAAATAAATGAATATAAAATAAAAAAAAGCACAAGTTGCAAATATGCAAGCACAACTTTTCACTAAGCTTATGTATGTAAGGTTTTTCATAATTACTTATTGAGGATTAACTGCCCTAAACGATTTTAGGTGTTGCCTCTAATAGAAGGACGCGGTTTTTAATCTTCTACAGAGAAAATGCATACCCAGCCCAAAGTAGAACTCTTTCTAAAGAGTCATTTGACGACTGCTTTAATCGTTTTTTTATTTTTTTGCATACATTTTCAGACGCGTTAGAATCGAGTCTCGAAACTTTTCCAGCAAAATTCATTTTGCTTTATACCAGTTTTTTCATTCGGACATTGTTCTCAGCAATTTTACAACTGAGTACCAACCACATTACCTTTCCAGATTAAAAATTAAATTTTGGAATGCTTTCGAACCGAGTCTCAATTATTTCCACCTTCGTTTCCTTTGATTCATCTTTATGTATGCCTTGCATAGTTTTGCAGCATCGAGTCTCGAAAGTTGCGCTCCTCAGTTTACTTTGCATTTTGTCTCAACTAATTTCGTTTGCTTTCTGATTTAGTATGGTTTTCCAGTAACGAGTCTCGAAGTTTTTAGACCCTAGTTTACTTTGTCCTATGTTTTAAGATTTTTGTCATTCAATAATCGAGCCTTAACTCCTAATTTTGGTTGCATTTCCCATGTTTTTTTTTACTTTTGTATCGTTTCCTACAATAGAGTCTCGAACTTTAAGCGTCATACTTTACTTTGCTTTTTCTCAATTACCTTGTACCCAACTTTCTATTGCTTTTTTGGGTGTTTATCGTTTTCAATGCTTTACAGATTCGAGTCTCGATCGCTTTGCACCTTTAATATCAAATTAATGCTTACCAACACAAGCCACACAATTAGATAGATCAATACAAAAAAAAGTCTATATTCCTTCGCAACTTAGTTTACCTACTGTGCCTTATTTATGCTTTAAACTTTTCAAGGCTTTCGAACCGAGTCTCAATTATTTGCACGTTCGTTTCCTTTGATTCATCTTTGTATATGCATTCTTGTAGCGTTTTCCAGCATCGAGTCTCGAAACTTTTGCTCATCGGTTTGCTTTGTATTTTCTGCCTCAACTAATTTCGTTTGCTTTTCTATGTTTTTCAGATTATGTATCATTTTCCTGTAACGAGTCTCGAAACTTTTACACTCTATTTTACTTTGTACTTTAATATCCATATTAATACTTACCACACAAGCCATACAATTAGCTCAATATAAAACAAAATAATTTTCACAAATTCAACATTCATATAAACTTTTATTTTTTTAATAAATTTGTTGTTTCTATTATTTTCAATAATAATTAAATACATTTAAATAGTAAACATACATAATAATGTTAATTGATAAATCTATTTGCAATAATACATACATACATATAAAAATATTAACAATTAAAAGATTAGACATTGCATACATCTAACTATTTTGTATAGTTAATTATTTCTTTGTGTTAATTTTTTTACACCACTTTATTATATAAAAATCCTAAAAAAAATTTTCAAAAAAAAAAGTTCTCTTGCATAACAATTTTTATAATTCATTTTTTTTAACAGTTATTATATTTTTGTTTTTGTAGTTTTGATTGGCCAACAATTTTGATTTATTACAAAAAGTGCATCGTGTATATTCGAACAAAATACATATGTAAAGTGTAGGAGAGAATCACATCACTTGTCGACTTAACGGTTTAATTTTGATTACATAACTCAACTTGAGAAAAAGTGTAGAACTGTCACTTGTTGCGTGTGGTACGTGGTTCCACCATATCCAATTTTGTGATATTGGAGGACTTCAATTCTTTGTAATGCCTCAGCGGATCACCTTTAGCTTATTGAAAGCCGATCATTGCTCGTGCTTTATCGACAAAATTTTTGCCGAGAAGCTTTTCGATTTTTGCCGACAGCTTTAAGAAAAACTTGACTGAAGGACTTTTTAGGTTAACTTTCGAATGGTAGACCAGCAGGTGCAAACTCTACCACACCTTAAAATTAAAGTACTATTTCAAAAAAAATTCCTCTAGCCGCCATTTAATAGGCGTGTTACGCAGGGCCTAATAGTAGTATTGGGCATGCTCTACACAGTGGTCCTGAAGGAAGTTTAGGATGAAATAAAATGTCATAGAAAACGCTTGATGCCATCACTTTCTACACAATATTTGCTCTCAGAATCCGTTTTAATCAAAATTGTAGCTGTTCACTTTGGAAAATGGTATCAAAAATCTACATTTTACTTGTTCTGAATGTCAAAATTTGAAGTTTTTTGGATTTTTCTCGAAAAGGGTAAGTTTTTTCTAAAAAGCTATCTGAGATCAAGTTGTAAACCTTAGTTCGCCTTAGTACATTTTAGTTCATCCTAAACTTCCTTCAGGACCACTGTGTCTAGTACGTTCGAGTATTGAAAACTTCCCATCAGAACTTTTTCGAAACTACCGGTACTTTGTTTCAAGTTGTTTTGGCAGCTCTTTATTTTATCAAAAAATCTGGTAGCTCTTTACGGTTTGCGAACAGCTGATGTAGTTTTGCCATTTTTTAACCAAAATTAAAAATATTGCAAAATATCAATAAATGTGGAGATTTAGCATACTGCAGTAAAAAAAAAACTTTAAACAAAGATAAAAGAGCCCAAACAGAAGATGCAGAAGAAAAACTCATTATTTTCGGAATACTTCAACAATAGTGGAGATTTAGCATGCTAAAAGTATTATAGTACATTTACACCGCACAAAATTTGGCGAATTCAAATGAGCCAGTTCGACACCGTTAACATTGGCACATTTGCATTTGGCTTCCCTGCAAGAATCTTCTACCAGGACAAAAAGCCACCGAAAGAAAATGCATTACCGTGTTTATTTAAACAGCTGTAGAAAGTAGAAAAGAAGAGTCAAGAAAGCTTCTGTCTTTTCCTGGTAGAATTCACCAATTTTCTTAAAAATAAGTAGTTGAAATTGTTAATTACAGCTGTGCATAGTGCAAGTTATCACACGTTAACTGTACATTAAGGTTCTCGCTGCGCGATTCTAAATGTGGAGCAGCCGCAGGGTTGCTATTTTGAGGAACTGTGGATTATATTGTTCGGCAAATGAGGACAAATGTGATGGAAGTCCAAATTTGGAAAATGATATTTGTATGAAAAAAGCGTTGTAAATGTACTACTAGGGAAAAAGTATTGATTCGTTTAAAACTACTGAATGAAATAACGAACTAAAATTATAAACGATTGACATTTTTTATAAATTAGCTTGATGCAGGTTTAAGAATCGAAAATGGATAATAAATATTGGGATACTTTCGGCAAACGTCATATATGCCATTTTCAATTGTAGCGTAGAATCTTATAGTGGAACTACGACTTTTTATGTGTAAAAAATTTTTTTGTCGATCATTCTTAGAATGTGCGATAGTCTCAATTTACTTTATTTGGTGGGATTTTAATTTATTTAATTATTCATTTTATATCCATGCTCAACTTTTTTTGTGTTTCTTCGTTTTTCTTTTGCGCATACATTTAATTATAAAAAACTTTTGCTCATTTCAAAATTTCTCTAAAAATGCTATTTACTTTGCAATTCTCATTTTTTTTAGTTTCAAATAATTTATTAGTAATTTTTCTTGCATGCACTGGATGCCGCATAAAATATTTAACAACTTTTCAATGTAGATAGATTTTTTTTTTTTAGGTGTACTTAGTTTGCCAATAAAACACACGTAACAATAAATTATTATTTATCAATTTGAATTTTTATTACTTAACTCAAAAATAATACAATTCTACTTGTAAACTAAAAGTAAGTAAAAAAAAAATATTACACAAATGTACAGTTATTTTTTAGTACTATGCAAATTAGTTGTGTTAACAATATGCTACGGCATAATACATACATATACTTTTAACTTCTAAAACTATATAATTTGCTTAAAACGTAACATAATATTTAACAGCTAAAGATTTTTCAGTAAGTTTACATAAATACATATGCAAATGATGTTTTTTTTTGTTATTACTAATTGGCTTACTATGAAAATATTTCATTTTAACTAGTTAACATTTTATTTTTTTTAATATTCACTTTCACTTGGCAAATAAATTCATTAATGCATTTTTTATCTATATTTTTTATTTGTTAGCTTTCTACCCTAAGTTTAGTACACTTACATACTTATGTGCTTATAAAAACATAAAGATTTACATACACTGTAAAGTCTTACAATTTTATTATGCATAAACTTTAGACTGGCCCAAAAAAAAAAATTTTTAATTTTTATTGAGTATTTTTTCAGACGGTCGAAAAAAATACTGTAATTTTATTGAATTTATTATTATCATTAAATTTTTAGAGGTCTATTATGGCTGCTTTAGATTTTTCAGTACTTATCTAATATTTGCTGCCAAACTACCAAACTATTTAAGTGAACAAATTTAGCTGCATACTGTTTTGTTGAAAATTAAATTCCACACAAAAATTTTTTTAAAAATAGTAGTGAGGTCTGAAATTATTACAGTATTTTTTCGCCACTCTGAAACAATATACACACTTATTAAAATAAAAATAAAATGTTTTTATTTGGCCCAGTCTAATGTTGAAACAGACTAACATAACTCACATGAGTTGCTGCTTCGTTCCATCATAACAGTAATAATTTTTTTTTTTTCTTTACTTAAATCAGCTTTGACTAGTAGCATTTTTTGTTTAAGTTTTTTGAATGCACAGCGAATTCAGACATGCTACAAATAATCTTACAACATGGTTTTGATATATAATCGCTTACAAATTGTGGTATATGTACAGTAAATTGAAGCATCATCGGGAATAACGTTCTAAATCACTTTTTTTTGTTTTCAAACCCGTTTTTGCATATTCCCTTTAAAATAGCTCTTCCACATTGGCCAAGCAATAAATTTGCCGAAATTATGAGACCTATTAGCAATTTCCACGAACGGAGAACTCGATAAAAAAATCACCAAATTTATCGAAATTATATACTCAATTCCGATAACTTTGGTGATTTCTCTTGCGTTTCCCCTATACACACTTAAGCTCTTAAATTGAACCTAAAAATAATCAGTCAACGGAAAAACGTTCTCGACAATCAGGGGTTTTTTGTCTTGCTGAACAATTTTGATTTTGTCACTTAGAATGTTAGTCCCGATGATGCTTCAATTAGTTGATGCTGTGGGTGGGTAATTTCATTTTAAATATGAACATTTTGTAAATTCATTTATGTATCTACATATATCCTTTTGCTTATAAAGCCTTTTTTAATTGTATACAGTTTTCTTAAATTTTCTTTAGACCAAACGAAACCTTGTATTATCCTAATGTAGTATTTCATTTTAACTCTTTTTTTTATATATTTCAAAGTCATTAACAATTTTTTACCACTCTTTTGATATTGCTGCTGTTTATATATTATTTTTTTTTATTGTTGGGCAGTACTTGAGTACTTTTGAATATCGTGTACTTCGATATCGATCCTATTAAGAATTAGGTGCTTTTAAAAGTACCGGTTGCTATTATATCAAATTATCCTGGCAGCACTATATTTTATCGCAAGATCTGGCAGCTCGCTATTGCTTGCGAACAGCTGTTGTAGTTTTGGAATTTTAAAATTGTGAAACCAAAATCAGCTAATTTGGCAATATTTCAACAAAAGTGGAGATTTAGCATACATCAGTATCATACTAGTATTAGCAAAAAAAAAAAATTAAACAAGTAAAAATGGAAATTTCAGAAGTGGAAGTGGAGTGGCCGATAAATGGATCTAGAAAATTGCAAGCTAGATGAAAAAATGCCGTTTGTTACATTTTGTTTATTGAGTACATTTAGGTACTAAGTGCTTAGTACTTTTCGTATCAATACTGCCCAACAGTATTTTTTTCACAAATCTTTTCAAGTGGGTAGTAAATTTTCCTTTTCCCCATCATCGTAAGCAATCAGTCAGCTGGCGAAGTAAGCGCGATATCATCACCATAGTCGAATATAGACAGTTGTAGCATGATCATCACCTAGCTCCAGATGCTCGGGTTTAAATGCTTCCAGCTTGCGGCTACTGACTGCTGACTGAGGTTTGCTCTAAAGTCACTTAAATTGTTTCATCTCATTTCACAGATGTCTGAGGTAGTGCTGTTTCTTCTAATAGTGATTGTAGTATGCCACGTGTGTTGGATGTGGTCTTTTGTCACACGGACCAGCCGTACTAAACGTAAGGCTGACGCAACGCATTCTTTTTTATACTAGCGTATACATTGTTGTTGTTGTTATATTTAATTGAATGTGCATATAATTAAACAGTTGCATTTACCAGCCATTACTGATGCTCTCAATTTTGGCTTTAGCCACAGCAGCTGCCGTAGCAGCTACTGCCGCCGCAGCAGACGAGCTAACCGAGCCATTGACTGTTGGCGGTAATTGTTGTTTGCCCGCCGCTACAGCAGCTGCTGCTGCCGCTGCGGCTAGCAAAGATGAAGATGGCGTGGCAGGCATAAAGTTGACATTAATATTTATTGGATGTACCACAGGCATTGAAGCGTAGTTCTTCTCCAACAAATCGGCACCATTCAGGAATGGTACGAGCACATTGTAATCAACATTGAGTGGCACATAATAGGTGCCCTGACCATGCAGCGCAAATATTGGTACGGCGAAGGAACGCGCCGCATTCACTGATGGTGAGACGTGTGTGGTGCTACTGGGTGCGCTCAAATGTGTTTTAGTATTCAACAAGCTGGTAGGTGCTGCGCTCAATTCAGTTTTGATGTCGGCAAAGCTGAAGGGTTTCTCATCGCGCATGACGAGCGAACTGTTTGTGTTTGACGTACGTACAGGTGGCAAAGGACGCGTGTCACAATCGTCCAATGCACTGTGGTTGCTAACACCACCGACTGCCGCAGCAGCAGCCGCCGCCGCTTCAGCTAGCTTGCGTTTCTTTGCTATGATGGGAGCAATTTCAGGCTCTGTGCCATCCTTGGAGTGTTCGGAGAGTGAATGTGTGTGTGAGTGTTCGCTTTGCAGCAAAGGTGGCGCTGGACAATGTTCACTGGACGTCTCCTCGTCGTGTAGCTCGTGATTGAAACGCTCCTTTATATGATTTTTGTACTTGTAATTGTTGTTGTGCTCAATGTCATGCGATGATTCGGAGTAACCGCGCATGCGCGCCGACAACATACTATCCGAAGTGTGCTGATGATGACTGAGGTGCGAATGATGATTTAATAGTGAATCGCGCGGTGGCGGAGAATGCATATTAGAAGTATCGGTGTGCAGTAGCGGCTCACGTGATGACGACTCAAAGTCATGGTTGCTCGAATCGGTGAGATGATGGCTCAATGTAGCTGGTCCAGTGGATGTTATGACTGGCGCCTGGTGTGGACGATGCGGTGAGCTGTTCGCTTGGGTACCACTCATCACCACAACACCATTAGGTGTTGCCGTTGTTGTTGTCGTGCTTGTTACACTTTTAAAAGATACCGTTGTTGGCGAAGTAATGGAATTGCTAGCGGCATTATTACCGTTACTGCTGTGCTCATGCGCAGCATTGGCGTTACTGCCATTTGCCACCGCGGTAGCTGCAGCAGCAGCAACAGCAGCATTACGTTGCAACTGATTTAAATGATTGCGAAAACTCAAATCCTTAACATCGTTATGATCGTTGCTATGCTCGATGTCAGAGCTGCCGAGCATGTCACGCAATTGGCAGAGTGGCGCCGCCGTATGATATGCTTGATGCGGACTACCACTAGAAGCGCTCACGTTGTCGGGTATGTGACAGCTGCGTGCCTTGTAGCAGTCATCTGGAGAAACAGAAGTATTAGCTTGTAAGATAAACAAGAAAAGCGTAAAATTGTATAACTCACTTTTCATCAGCTCCACGCAATGCTCCTGCAAGCGCGCCACCAAGCGATAACAAAACTCCTCCATATGGCTCTCGTAAAGAAACTTTGCCGCCTCCTTCATGCAGTCCGTATAACCCATGCGATATTCGTTCTCCTTTTGTATGCACTCGCTCTGTAAATGCTTCAGATGTCTAATAGCCATTTCGATTATCTCGGTCTTCTCGATGCGTCCACGCCCTTTGCGTTGATACTGCGGCGGTATAAGACGCGAGAGATCTGCCAGGCAAGAGTTCATACGGTCACGTCTACGCTTCTCTATGATGCGATGCGATAACGGATCTTGCTGTTAGTTAGATGGGATGGAGTGAGGAAGAAATAAAAATTTATTAATTAAATTTGTTGCATATTTCAAAATTGTTTTAAATAGTACATAAATTAAAACAACAACTATTGAGGGGAGAGAGGTATTAGGGGTATAGCGTTAGCACTGCTTGCACACCATAACCCTAGTTTTTGGCGCGGGGGTGTAAATTTTATTTCAAAAATTCGCTTAACCTACAATTTCAGAATTATTGCATATTAGATACTACATGCATATGTATGTGTGTGTGCATATGTGTTTGTGTGTGTATGCATGAATGTATGAGAAATGTATATGTGTTTGTGAGTAATGCTCTTGGAGCAAATGTAAGTTTTATTTAAATCCATTGGCGAAAATATGTTTTTTATGTATATGTGTGTTAATATGACTGTATGCTTTGTATGTATGTGTAAGGGGTGGTCCATAGGTGACTTCTTTCGAGCTAAATTAATTCACCACAAAAGATGATAATAAAGTCAAATAATGAAGTTGAGTTGATGAAGTACTTAGCACCGAAATTGGAACAGCGGAAAGCTCACTGACAAATCAAGATTAAGGTGATTGGTTGGTTAACCCCCCTATAAGGCGTCATCTGAAAGGATGTGCTCAAAAGTCATCAGAACGTTGAACGAAATGACCATCAGATTTGTACTAGCAATATGAAAAATCTGATGCATACATCAGCTATGTCTTGTAGGTAGGGAAAGATGTGGAACAGAAAATGCCACTGTTGAACAGTGCCTAGTACTTCATTATCGATATTTTCATAAACCTGGTACTTCGTGTCAAGGTTTCGTGGCAGCTCTATATTTTTATCACCAAAGTTGGTAACTCTTTATTGTTTGCGATCAGCTGATGTAATTTTGACATTTTAAAATAAGGAGGGCGAAATCATCAATTTGGGAATATTTCAACAAAAGTGGAGATTTAGCCCATTTTATTATTTGTAAAAAATGTTAAACATAAGTGGAATAATACAAACTAAGTCCGCTTTTACATTATTCAATTTGTTGAAAACCTATGAATGCGAGAAGAGGAAGCCACTCACCGGAAGCGGGATTCCATGTAGCGGCAGAATTGAGAATTTTGGCTGACTACTTTTGATAAATAAGGAAAGTAAGTGAGGGATTATTGTCGGCGAGGATAAAACATAGGCCACTAGATATATGGACCACCCGGTATGTGTATATGTAAGTATGTATGAATGTATGTATGTAAAAACTAATTAAGTATTATTCTTTATTATTTCAGCTAAGCATGAAAATGCTTGTAAATCCGACTAATTTACATAGTTTTTTTTTTTAGTGAAGAGAAGAGTTTTGGAGTCAAAAGCGGTCGTGTTCACAGTGCATTACTTTCGTATTCGTTCAATTATCATTATGTTTTCTGTGCGATGATGCAGAAGATTTGTGCGTTTATGCGCGCGGCCGCTGCTGATCCACTGCGTGCACATGTGTGTGTGTGTGTCATACGTAAGACCCTTCACTACAGCCTCTATTGATCCTATTATGACACGCCCATATCATAATTAGCTCTGAGCTCCCACACCATACATTTGGTCCTACATATGTGTAGTTTCTCTGTTTTGTAAGCTTAGTACAACCTTTCGTGCTATGAGCCTGACATTAACGATAATATGTTTGGATGCATATTGGTTTTATTAGTAACATATTCCGATCATTTAGTGCGTGTATTATCGCTTGTTTGCTCAGCATCACTAGGGTTGTATGCTAATAAAAAAAACCAAAAAAAAATAAGGAAAATATTTACCCTCGAAGTTTTATTACGTCTTCCGCTTGCATATTCTGCATCATCCTCGCTGTACGCTGTGGTGGATGTGGAAAAATTTAAGCTAGATTCTGTGCAATAAGGAAAACTGGATACAGCTGCTTCGCTATAATTTGTTTGTATGTAAGAAAAGGAGGAAGAATAAGAATGAGTAAAATTGTTCATAAACTTGTTTTTTGTTTGTATGTTTTTAATTAACACTTTATTCAAAGAAATTCAAATAAATAGTAAATGATAAAAATATATATTAAGGTTATACATTTTATTTTATTTATTTATTTATTTTTTTTTTTCATTTTAACTTAACCTAATTTCTTAAATTTAACGTAAGAAAGTTTCTTAAAGTAATTAAATATATATTTCTTTCTTTATTTTTACAAAATTTACTTTGCATCAATAAAATCGTATCGATATATTTTATTTTATTTTCTTATTAATCTAAGTTTTCCAGTCCTTAACCTACTAAGCGCCAGCTGTCAAATTTTCACAGATTTCAAATATTTTTATTGAATAACATTCCAGATTATTAACTAAATTTATTCAATAATTTATATATGTATTTTTAAAAAGATTGTAAAGATAACAACCAAATTCAAGCATTCAAATATGTAATACATTCTTTACTATATGCCACTTACTATTGGGCGAATCCCGCTTTTTAACGGTTACCTGTAACTTTTATTTATATGGTAACACTTCAATCATTTTTAAAATAATTTTTAAGGGGTGGCAACATTGTTATATGCCACTTTAATGGAGGCCAATAACTTTTGTTCCCACAGATTTTGGGAAGTTCTGATAGTTTGACAGTGAAAAGTTTCGAGCTCACAGTGCCAAACAGCTTGAAGACAGGCTGAACCTTGATTTCGATAAAGTCGATAGAATTGGTCAAAATTTTACCTAATTAAAACCAGGGGTTATGCAAATTTAACAGGATCTTTGTTGTTAGTTTAACATGATTCATGTTGACAAAAATTATTCTGTCTGTACCGATCTTGGGCAATGCTTACACGTACTTTATAAGGTCCGAGAATTGCTTCATTACATTCAGTCTAGAAATCCAACGAAGAATCACTCTTGCTAACATATGCTACTTTGGACTGAGAAGGCAATTGAGAAGGTAAAGTCCTCTCTCGAAGTAGAAAGATTACGCTCTATAAGTCTCTCATCATACCTGTCCTGATGTAGGGCTCAGATTCACGGACAATGTCAAGAGAGGATGAGATGGCCCTTAGAGTATTTGAGAGAAAAGTTCTCCGGAAGATGTATGGTCATTCTCGTGATGCCAACGGCGAGTATCGAAGGAAAGTTAACGATGAGCTGTACGAGCTTTACGCAGATCCAAGCGAATTAAAGTCCAAAGGCTCCGCTGGCTGCGTCATGTTATGCGAATGGACAAAGAAGCTCCAGAACAGAAGGTTTTGCTATCGTCACCTGAATTCGACAGCAGAGGAAGGGGGAGGCCTCGACTGAGATGGAAACAACAAGTGGAGAATGACTTGAACACCCTTGGGGTTTCCAATTGGCGTCAGTTATCGCTAAAAAGGAATGACTGGTGTGCTTTGATAGGCAACGGCCAAAATCGCTTAGGCGGTTAAGCGCCAATAAATGATGATTATGACAGACTCTCTCTTGGGTTGGTCGCAGATGTTCTGCCAGGGTAAACCAGTAAACTTTTTAAATCGGTTTCGAAGATGACCGTTATAGTTAGGTAAGGAATAATCGTTTCTGTCAAGGTGCGAATACTTACCCTAAAATTTTTTTTACAGCCGTCGATAAAGATCGCTGCAATTATAGTCCTCCCTGCTTTTCTTGCACTCAAAACAGAGTTTCCTTATTTCAAGGAAAATTTCCCTTATTTGGCTCCACAGACATGGCTTCCTTAACATAAGTAACATTTTCCTTAATTTAAAGACTTTTTTCCTTAGTTTAAGACTTTTTTCCTCAATTTAAGGAAAAAAGTCTTTAAATTAAGGAAAATGTTACTTATGTTAAGGAAGCCATGTCTTTGGAGCCAAATAAGGGAAATTTTCTCTCTCTTCAGTATGTGTGGAATATTTAACATTTTCGAGTAAATATCTGCTTCAACTTTGCTTTCTTAAGAATATTTAACCTATGCCTTCCCTTGTCCAAAGATATTATTTTAACCAATTTCTTTAGGATCCAAATTTTATTTCAGATAAAAATTTAGTAAGCCAACAAC
This sequence comes from Campiglossa producta, assembly GCA_964058755.1. NCBI lineage: Eukaryota > Metazoa > Arthropoda > Insecta > Diptera > Tephritidae > Campiglossa > Campiglossa producta. The sequence continues at coordinate 5,181,919 of CAXKVI010000001.1, read as the reverse complement.
AAAAACAAGGGCATTGAGATGCTGCCCGGCACGGCACGGCAATGACATTGACAATGAAAATCATTAAAAAACAAAACAATATATTTATATATATGAAGCTAGTCTATAAAATATATTTTAGCTAGCGAAATCGAAAAACAAACATAAGCAAAGCAAAAAAAAAAATATTTATTGCTTTCCAGATTTAAACCCATTTACTTAAAAAAAAAAATTTAATAAAACAACTACACACATGTTTGTTTGTTACTTTTTTTAACAGAAATCGTTTGTTTATTTGTGAAATAGAAATGCGTGGTACAGTGAAACAAACACGTTTGCACTTAGCATATTTAAATATACACGTTTTCAGTGCATGTGGGAAGATTTATTGTGTCATGTATACCTACACACATACATACCTACATCTGTACCATCAGTCGATGTACCGGTAAGTCTCGAACCAAATGCACAAATACGAAAAAATACACAGCAAAAAATTGGGTAAGCGAGTATATAAGAATATGGCGATAACGTCCAGGTAAGCTGTTTAGAAATTTGTCTGCATGTTTGTTCGGTCATCACTCAAAAACCATTAACAGAAGTTCTATGTAATTTCCGCTTATATATTGCTAGATGTTCAACTTGAAGTTTATAAACCATTTTACCGAAAATAATTGTTTCATGCTGGGCGTATACAGTTGTGATGATAAAGAATGGTTTCTTCGCCAATGTTTTTATGATGGTCCAACTTTAAATGTAGAACACATTTTTTCGTTTCTGCTAGGTAAATCACAGAAATAAATTTTTTAAAACAGTTGCAGTCGGTTTAAAAATCTAAGCGAACATAACCCATAATGACGGACCTTATTCTGATTATTTTCACTATCACATGCATATTGAATTTTATTCTAGTTCAGTTGAATGTACCAATGTACTCACTCAGTTAATCGCTTAGTTAATCGCAGATGACAGCAAAAACAAACGTACCATAAAACGATACAAAAAGTCATTCGCAGTTTAACCACTCGTCTTCTGGTGAAATCTATCAAGATGTTTCAAGAAAAACAAAAACCAAAAAACGGAAAGAAGAAGAACTAAGTGCATAAAAATGTACAAATAAATGTGTATTAGCTTGTATTATCACCACTTGGCGTTGGCACTATCATCTCCGCCGAGTGACATGAGAGAGTGGCAGATATTGCGATCGTACGCCATCTAAAAATATAGTGGAAAAAATGCTGAATAAACAAGAAAGGCAAAACTAAGTAAATAAAATAAGCAAAAAAAAAAATATAAAAATAAAAACAAAGTAATAAAAAAATTGGATTTTATAGGCAGAAAAATGCTTATAAAATAGACTAAATGAAAGTGCGAACATAGCAGGGTGGTCTGAAACTTATGTAAGACTTCTAGCAATATATCGATGGAAATGACATTAAATTCTCTGCAGCAGATTTTGAGTGATGTGCTTACAAACTTCTAGACAGACAGACACAAAATTCTAAAACTATTGTTACTCATATGAAGATCCCACGTGAATGAACTAAACTTCACAAAGATTTTTTCCTAATTCTTCCATTTAAGGTTTCACTACACGATTTATAAACTACATGCATACATAAATACTATTTTCAGCATAGTCATCGTATTTTTAAACGAAATGTATACATACATATACATATATGAATGTTAATAAAATACCAATCGTTACTGTAATTGGTTATTGTGCTTATCAGGTGTGAGCTAAATTTTTTATTTGTATATCACTAATATATTTACTTACATTTTTAAAAGTTTTTGACCAGGCATACATAATTATGGAATTTATGTTCATGTTCTTTTACACTCTTTACCCATAAACCTACATATGCGTATAATAAATTAAAACAAAAATATTTTAACAATTTCGTCTCGTTTTTCGTGCTGATTGTGAAAAACAACAAATCTGACCTCGTTTCATTCAATTTTACTTTACTTAATGACATGTGTGCAAGCAAGTTGTTTGCTAGGATCGCCATGGCGTATGAGTAACATTTATCCATGTATGAATGCTTATTAGGAAGGTGTTCCATTTTCACATGAATTTTTTTCCGACTTTTTATGTGTTATAAAGTGAAAATATGGATATAAAAGGGCTTTACAGGCTCAACTTATTCATTTATTTTTATTTCTTTTTTTTTTCTTCTTTATCTAATTTTTCTAAATTTTATTTTTTTTTTTAATTTTTCTGTTCTCATATCATTTTATTTCTTTTCTTTTTTATTTTGGTTTATTTTATTTTGTTTTATTTTATTTTATTTTTGTTTATTTTGGTTTATTTTATTTTATTTTATTTTATTTTATTTTTTTATTTTATTTTATATTTTTTTATTTTATTTTATTTTATTTTATTTTATTTTATTGTATTTTATTTTACTTTATTTTATTTTATTTTAAAAATACCTATTTAAGGAAAAAAGGTCGCCAAAAATTCATAATTTATTTTATTTTATTTAATTTTATTTTTTTTTATTTTATTTTATTTTATTTTATTTTATTTTATTTTATTTTAATTTAATTTAATTTATTTTACTTTATTTTATTTAATTTTACTTTACTTTATTTTATTTTATTTTATATTATTTTATTTTATTTCATTTTTATTTTACTTTATTTTATTCTATTTTGTTTTATTTTATTTTATTTTATTTTAATTTATTTTATTTTATTTTATTTTAATTTAATTTAATTTATTTTACTTTGTTTTATTTAATTTTACTTTACGTTTTATTTTATTTTATATTATTTTATTTTATTTTATTTTATTCTATTTTATTTTATTCTATTTTATTTTATTTTTTATTTTATTTTTTTTATTTTTTTTTTATTTTATTTTATTTTATTTTATTTAATTTTATTTTATTTTATTTTATTTTATTTTATTTTATTTTATTTTATTTTATTTTATTTTATTTTATTTTATTTTATTTTATTTTATTTTATTTTATTTTATTTTATTTTATTTTATTTTATTTTATTTTATTTTATTTTATTTTATTTTATTTTATTTTATTTTATTTTATTTTATTTTATTTCATTTTTTATTTTATTTTATTTTATTTTTTTTTATTTCATTTTATTTTATTCTATTTTGTTTTATTTTATTTAATTTTATTTTTTTATTTTATTATGTTTTATTTTATTTCATTTTATGTTATTTTATTTTAAAAATACCTATTTAAGGAAAAAAGGTCGCCAAAAATTCATAATTTATTTAATTTAATTTAATTTTATTTTTTTATTTTATTTTATTTTATGTTATTTTATTTTAATTTATTTTATTTTATTTTAATTTAATTTAATTTATTTTACTTTATTTTATTTAATTTTACTTTACTTTATTTTATTTTATTTTATATTATTTTATTTTATTTCATTTTTTATTTTATTTTATTTTTCATTTTATTTTATTTTATTTTATTTTGTTTTATTTTATTTTCTTTTATTTTATTTTATTTTATTTTGTTTTTTATTTTATTTCTTTTTGTTTTATTTTATTTTTTTATTTTATTTTATTTTATTTTTTATTTTATTTTATTTTATTTTATTTTATTTTAATTTATTTTATTTTATTTTATTTTATTTTATATTATTTTATTTTATATTATTTTATTTTATTATATTTTCTTTTATTTTATTTTATTTTTTTTAATTTTATTTTATTTTGTTTTATTTTGTTTTATTTTATTTTATTTTATTTCATTTTATTTTATTTCATTTTATTTTATTTTATTTTATTTTATTTTATTTTATTTTATTTTTTTGTCTTAATTTTTATTTATTTATTTCTTATTTTACTCATTATTTAATTTTCAAGTGTACAAAAATAATATAAAAACTGCTGTTAGTACTCCCAACTTCAATACAATCAACGTTAATAATCACGTGTTTTGTAAGTAGTCGTCATTAAAAACTGAGAACAATAGTCAGCGAAGTCAAAGTCACAATACTTAGCAGCAATAGTTTATTTTTGTAACAAATCAATGTACATATGTGCATATATTTGTATACAGCCAATAAAATCACGTTGTGGAAACGTTTCGATTTCAATTAAATGCTGCACAAAATAAAATCACTCGTTTGATTCATGAAAATGTATGTGGTTGGTAGGCGCTCGGCACGCTCGTAGGTAGGTATGTGTTTGTTTGCAAGTGCTGTTGCTTGTTTTGTATTGTATTTAGTTTTATTTTATACGAAAAAGCAAATTACAAAAAAAAAATATAAAAATTTTAAAGCAATGATGCCAAAACTAAAAAGTATCATAGCAAAAGAGGTAAGGCATTAGAGACGCTGACTAACGAAAGACAACAAAGTGCAGGTGGTGCGAAGTCATCACACGAACGAATACAAAAACGACGGTGATGAAGATGATGACGATGATATCACAGAGAAAAGATCAGCTAGCAACCAAATAATGTTGAGTAATTTCGAACAAAATACGATAAAAGAACATAAAAGAAAACATGTTTGGTGGTGGATAATGGGGCGTGGCAAGTGTTGTGTAGAACGTAAAACACAACAAATATTTCTAGCGCTCCCACCTTTAGCTAACTGAATGACGATCACCACCATCATTCATGCTATTAATGACCAATTTTTGAATGGCTAAGTAGCACTGTGACAACGAACGTTTGCACATACCTCAAAATTTTAAGTGGCATGTAAACAAACATACCTCGATATATACATACTATAAGTAGGTACATATATACTTTCATACGAAAAGAATTTCCTACCAAGAAACAATTGTAAGATGTCAGAAGTATCCATACACTAAGTAGCTTAATTTAAATCAACAAAATTATTTTAAGTTACATTTTAAGAGCCTTGTCGCGTGCCAATAGATCAATAGGAACATACAGTACGTACATACATACATACATACATACATACACACATATGTGTATTTATAGTATAAGTATCACTACAGAAGACTTGACAACAGCAATTTTGTATTCCCTGATGTGTAAAAGTTTGCAAAGGAATTTTGTTTTCATGCATTTTAATCTATTTTTAAATTGTATCCGACAATTGGGCATTTGCAGTTAAATAAATGTCTATGCATAAACACTAGTATGGACTTATTAGGGTGTGTTGATGCACAATTTTTTTAAATTGAATTAAAAAAAATTTGTATTTGTTTGGGGATCAAAAAAAAACGATTCGTCTACCTTTTATGGAACAATTTTTGTCTTCCCTTGTTTATAAGTTTCCTTTTCATTCCCAGCCTGTCAATTATCCTTGGTGATTCCGTGATTAATATCCCTGTATGGGTGTTTTTTTTTATTTAACAAAGGTGCGCCGTGTCGTATGAGTAACTATTTCAGTACATCCTCTGGCAAATACGAAAACTAACATGTTTTAAATTTTTTAGACCCCAGACTAAATGAATGGGGTTTCAATTTTAAACCAGGAATGTTTTAACAATTTTTTAAAGAAAACATAATTTTTTTGCCCGTTGGATGGGATTCGAAACAAGACTCTGCTCTACCACTGAGCTACTGAGCCACATCGCACACAAAAATGTTGTTGGCAAATTCAAAAATAAATTAAAACAAAACAAAAATTGTAGACCGAAAATGTTTCAATTTTAAACAGAAAGGTTTTATTTTTAAACCAAAAAGTTTTAAAAATTAAAAAAAAAAAATAAAAAAGTATATCAGTTGATAGGACTCGAGACGATACGTTCTGAATGACAACCGACTAATCTACCGCTGAGTTATGCCGCACGCAACAGCTTTTGTGGGCAAAATTCAAAGACTAAAAAAAAAATCAAAAAAAATCAGATCTTAAATCGAAACCAAAAAAATTGAAATTCTTAGTAAGTAATTGAAGGGTTTGAAATAACATAAAAAAAAGTTAAAAAAAAACTGCTTAAACTTTAGACGGGTTTAAAATTCAGGCTAATTTTTTTGCCGTGTACTACATTTTCTTCAGACACAAAATTTCTGGTGTTAGTTTTCGTATGGCACGTCGTTATGTAGATAAGCTAAATTTGTTTTTTTCTTGTGCAAATCTAACAATAACATATTTTATTATAGTCTGGAAACGGAACAACAGACATAATAAAGAAAACAGTGGCGACTAAAATTTTTTTTAATCATCTCAAAAAATAAAAACAGTTTTATTGCATAGAGCTTATCTAAACATAGCCAGCACTCATAAAACTAAAAAAAAAAACTAATGGCGGCGATATACCAACAGGTTATCATAACCTCTAACGAGATTTTTAGCCGAGCTTCTCTTTCCAACTTGTGGTGTGTTGCTTTTTTGAGTTTTTTCCTACAAGTTGGCGGGACCTACAGCTTTTTGCCGACTCCAAACGGCACTTGCAAAGCAAATGAATTTTTTGCTGAGAAGCTTCTCATGGCAGAAATACACCCGGAGAGTTTGCCAAACTACTGCTGAGAGGCGACCCCGTTTAGAAAAATTATTTTTCTAAATAATTTTTGATGTTAATTTTGCCGGGCATCGAACCGCCACGACTTGGTGTAGAAGGCCGAACACTTAACCGCTACACCACGGCGGCCGCTACTCATATTTGTAGATAAAAGTCATGCACTTTTAATGCGTGACTGGTATGTATGTTTGCGTGACTTTTTATGTAGAAAAATACCCCCTCTAGGAAATATTGCCGAGTGTGCATAGGTACCATTCACCGATAGCCTCAACAGCCTAGTGCTAAATATGTTTTAAATTTAGCAGGGAACAAATATTGAAATCCAAGACCGAGGATCCTCCTATTAAAACAATAAGGCTCATATTTGAATAGAGATATCGAAATTTGCCTAACAATTAATTTTTCGAAGTACAAATCCTGAAAGTAACACATTCGCATATTTTAATCGCCTTAATACTAGTGATAAGGACTTTTAGAATAAAAATACAAATGGAATTCTCAAATGTAGTGTTATAGTGGACTGTTTTCACCAATTCTACGGAATTGCTCAATAAACCATGCACGTGACCAATAAATTTTATTGAAGCATTAAATTTTACACTGTGATAACGAACAAAACAAGAAATTGGATCGGCACAACTTCAAAGCTATAAAATTTGTTTTTAGTAACCACGCTATAAAATAAAAATACATAGTTGGGTATATATGTATGCGACAACATACACATACCCAACAAAAAATGACAGAAACGTTAATAATGAAAATGCTGCAAAAGGCATCGGCCTTAACCAAAGATGACTTGATACGAAACTCTTTCTCTCTTTTTCATTGTTTACTTAAAAGGGATACTGATTATGTGCTGCTTCTTGGCAGCACTGTATAATCGAGGTTACCAGACAAAATATATTGGCAGAAAACAGTAGGTGTCTTTGCTGTGATTTGGGATTTCAGTTAAAAAGGCGCTAAGAACGCAATAAATAAGAGTATAAAATGCCAATCATAAGGAAATGTGTCGTAGGATTTGCTGGTGGCCAACGTTTACTTTAATTTCCCTATTAGCGCAAATAATAACTCGTTCTGAAATTTAGCAGGGATTACGATGGTAAATTGGTTATTTACTTCGAATAGTAAGATTAATTAAGACAAAAACTATGAAATAGTAATTTGTAAGAAAAATATATGTACATAAAGTATACCTTTTCTTGGCACATTTACATGACTTGGTGTGAAAAAGGCAAAATTACCAAAGGTTAAATCAAAATACCCAAATGTTATTTTCGCAGTATTGGCACCATTGGACACTGTTATAAAAAATGACACATTTGGAGCGCTCTCAGAGAGCGGTAAGTTTCGGATCAAGTCATCTTTGGCCTTAACCCCCGAGGAAGTATTCTGTTCAAATATTAATATTATTATGAGGGCAAGTACCGTTATTTTATTTACACAATTTTTTGCTGGTCCTATTTGTACTCGTACAAACAACCACATACATACATATGCATGCTAGTGAGTGTGAACTAGATTCAACTACAAATAACCTGAACTCACTAATTCGATAAATCCAATGACGTCAATGCCAAGTTTATTAAAAACACCAAACAACAATTTAATGGTACTTTTATACATATGCATGTAGGTAATAATAAACACACAATGTAAGTATGGTATGCATTTATCAATGGCAGATGTATTATTGGTTTGCAGGTTCTATTCTCATAGCGCTTTTTCGTTTTTATTTTTTTCCAAAATACATTTGTACATGTGATGGTTTATGTGTGAATAGTTTAGTGAATCGTTGAAATCGAAAACGTGCTGCTATCTGGAGTATCTCCCACTACTTATAGCTTATAGATGACACTTTTTTGATTTTTTCTTGTATTTTTTCTATTCATTGTGCGAAAGTAACGGTCTTATTAAACTATCATACTGGTGCAAGCTCTTTTTAAACAAAAAATAGCGAAAAAATAAAGAAAATACAAACTTGACTGTAAAAAAAACAAATGCAAAAGTTTGTATTTTTTATATTTTTCGACACTTGAACTTTTCTCCTTTATTGTATGTCAACATTTTTTGTTTACATCTTTATATTGAAAGTTTTGTGCGCGAATTTATATGAAAGCCGTTTTGTTTGTGAAATAAATAAATCCAATGGACATTTAAACCGTTTTCTGCTTCATTTGCGTGTTTTTTTTTTTTTTTTGTGAAAAAAGAGCCCAGAAAAAATAAATAGTTTTCATGTTTGTCTCTCTTCTTTATAGACAAAAAATTGCAGGAAAAAACTTTTGAAAATAATAGTGAAAATACGTAGTGTCATATAGCTATTAAGAAAGTTTCTTTATGTTTTTAAAGACCACTGTGACCTCATTATTATATGGATGAAAATATTTTGAGCCAACTATTATTGCCACCACTGTTTAGAGTGAAATTATTGAAATTTTACCATATTTAAGGGCTGTGTTTACTTTTGGAGCATTCTTTCAGCCTTATGGGGTATTCCTAGGTGTATGGATCACTGACAATCTCTGGTCATATTTTTTTTTTTTTTTTTTCAATTAATTTTTTTTTTTTCATTTTTTTTTTTCATTTTTTTTTTTTTTTTTTTTTTCAATTAATTGTTTTTTCATTTTTTTTAGTTTTTTTTTTTTATTTTTTTTTTTCATTTTTATTTTTTTATTTTTTTTTTATTTCATTTTATTTTATAATATGATATTTTGTTGAGCTGTAGGCCAGGGTTTGAATAAAACTTCTTTTTTATAGTATTATTCAAATTTTTATTGAAACGATATTTATTTATTTTTTTATTATTTCATTTTATTTTCTTTTATTTTAATTTAATTTAATTTATTTTATTTTACTTTTTTTACAAAAATAATAAAAGAACTGCTATTAAAAAATGTGTGCCAGCCAAATTGGATATACATTTGCATGGTTACAAAAGATTGATAATCACGTATTCTACATCCGAGTACAGACATACCTACGTATGTTTTTTGCTACTAATTCAGTGCGTCATTGTGTCTAAATTTAAATTTATCCAACAATCGAACGTACATATGTAAATAAGAATACAATGGTTTAAATATAACCTTTGGCAATTGTTTATTTATAAAGTATTTGTTTTGACACATATATATGTAGATACATTCATACAGATAACCTTGGTAGATATACAACACACCCTAGCTATTCACAAATTAATAAACCTACAATTATTGGTAAACATTCAAATGTCGGAAATTATTTACTGTACATTTTTAGGAACATTAAAGCTAATGATTAAATTGAATTTGTTGCTGTAAAAAAACACGACAAATATATTAGAATAACAGAATATGAATGGAAACCAGTTTTTAATGTAGACTTGTAACAGCATTTAGAATAAACAACAACGTAGGAAATGAACTACACTCAAAGAAAATTGCATTTTAAAATCAAAAATTAAATTTTTTTGAAGTTTTTGAGGTTTTTTGACCTGAAACCCAGATTTTGGGGGTGTTATAAATCTTTTAAAGGACGTTTCGTGTATAACTCGACCAGATGAACAATCTTTACTAGGTCGCTTCAAAAGTGTAAAATGGCTGTATGGCTGGTTGGAATTAAAAACAAAGTTTGACACAATAAATTCACAAAAAAAAAGAAATCATCAGAAGTTAACACACTCGAGCTTATCTTGTCGCAAATAAATCATGTGTTAATAAGCACATATTAAAAAAAAAAAAAATGTCATAATCTACAAAAGCAAATACCTGCCCATGTATAAGAATGTTTGTATGACTACATTGTTTACATCACTTGACTTGTACACAGCACAATGTTTTTATTTTTTTTTTTAAACGTTTTGGGTTTTACAATTCACGTGATGTTATTTTCAATTTACGGCAGCGCCACAGTCACAACCTCGACACATGAATATAGCGCACAGTACTTCCCACACTTGCACATACAAAAAATTGCGGGCACTCACTCAGTTACTCACTTGCACATCGCACCGAGTCGAATAATGTTTAACGCTTAAATAAAAGAAATATTCATACAAAATAAGATTGATTATACAATTGCGTACGTAAACTGGCATTTATGCGAACGTGTTCGTAGAGTGTATAGTCATATGTATATATGTACATATTCATAGGTACCCAACAAAAAACATGGTTAGCGGTTACATATAGCAACCTAGAGAGGGACCTGGAGGTAATCAGGGGCGAAAGACAGTGATGTGCATGACCAGAGAGTTTGGGAAGCATTCTACTAATCTTCTCAGATTGTTTCTGCCACCAATACAATGACAACGAGTGCATTTAAGGTCGCGAAGCTTTAATACTCACCTAATGGTGTGCTCTTTATTTCATTTAATTCATTACTTGCTGACCCTGCAGACGTTGTCCTGCCACAAATTTATTTCCCTTCATGTTTCTCTAACCCGATGACTATATCTATTTTAAATCATATCCCTATCTCCTTCGTATAAGAGGAACCACGCCCCTTTTCCGTTATCCCCAGTTTTTTTAGATGTGGTAGGGCTCGATCTCATACAGCCTCTCACCATATTTCAGTGGTCTAACATAAATAATGCCAGATATACGGACAATAAAAAATCCCATTTGTTTGGTAGGTGTCACGCCCCCTTTTTCGTTATTCCCAATTTTTCGGAGGTTGTAGGGATCGATCTCGCACAACCCCTCACCAAATTTCAGTGGTCTAGCCCGAATACTTCCAGAGATACGGACAATGAACAATTCCATTTGTGTGGGAGGTGCCACGCCCCCTATTTATATCAAAATATTTTTTAGCCTGTAGCCATGGATTGATCTCATATAAACCCTCACCAAATTTCGGTGGTCTAACTTAAATACTTCCAGAGATATGGACTATGAAGTATTTCATTCGTATGGGAGGTGTCACGCCCCTTAAATATATCAAAATATTTTTTAGGCTGTGACCATCCCTGGAAGATATCCAGTGCGTGTGAAAAATTTTATAGAAGAAGAAGAAGATAGATAGATAGATAATTAATTTAATAACCACAAAGGGGATTGAGGAGCCTGGAAACGCCCTACTCGTAATATTGCTACTGACTTTATTAATAAATATTTTAGTGCATAATTGTAGAAATGCTTTTCTCGCATACAATCCGAACACTACTTATGGGCATAGTTGGCATAATACAATTTTAATTTGAGCATACTTATAGGTGTTGTAACCAAACTTGTGCGACCCTACCTGGGGGAAATGATAAAATGAAAAGAATTTTCATACAAAATTTGTGAAAAGAAACTTCAAATTCATACAAATTTTTTGACGTTATCATTTCATAGAAGCAGAACTCACCCCCTGTAAGGGCTCAAAGGGATCTGCTCAACAATAGCCATTTAGGCAACTGGTATCTTCATAGGACATAATCAAACAAAAAGTGATCACTTGAACCCATGTAAAGAGTTCACAACTGCCTTCGGTCGCATGTTTCTTTGCGAGTCATCCCGGAATAATCCAAGACTTATCAAATTTTTTGCAGGGTACAAAAAAAACTGTGCACTCAAAGCTATTTGCATATTGTATATTCATGAGCATTTTGCACTCGTAACTTTATATTTTTCAAAAATATTCCACTTTTAAAATTTGCTTTGATTATTTAACTATAATTTATATTTGTTTTTTTTTTTATTTCTCGTCTTTGTCGACATGTGTTTTGAATATGAATATATGAACTTTGTATAGCAACAGAGTACTTTACGCTGGCGCACAATCGCTTTCTTACTCATGCTTTGTTGCTGTGGAAATGTACCGAGTGCAAACAACAAGCGCTTTACTCGCACTCTGTTTAATTTATGAAGATGACAACGATGTAATGATATGCGAATGAAGAAAGACATTCCAGCCTATAAAGTATTCCTGTCGACACTCGACTTTGAGGAAACGAAATCCTCTCCAAGAGTTGGAAAATGCATTTGGAGAGTGGCTTTTTCTCCCTTGCTGTATTTGATTTGCGTCGGTTATCGCTCAAAAGGTATGATTTGCATGTTTTGATATGCTATGAACAAACTCGCCTAAGCGGTTAAGCGTCTATGAATGATGATGATGATGTTGTAAAGGTGCACACGTACGTCAGTTACTTTTATCAGCACCATTATGTTATTAGCACAACTGTAAATACTTGAATACCTTTGTTTATTTGTGAAGCAGTTTTGCTTACGGAGTATGTACAACATAGTTTGTTTAACGTTTACAAATTATCTACTTAGTTGTTATACAAAAGTAAGTATTAATATGATGTTGTTTTTATAATGCATACATAGCAACCCTGCAGTGAAACGTCAAACTAGAGAGAAATAAAGTACACAACTATAATTTTCTGGCAGAAATCATACCAATCCATTTATATTTACCCGAACACGAAAAAGCATCACTGAATTATAAGAGAAAAAAATCGTTTACTTCTTCCACAAAAGTCGCGGCTTTCTAAAAAATAAACTTGAAAATGAAAACAATGCGGCAATTAATTTCTGTTTAAAATCATACTATGTAATATATTTCAATATAGTCCATGTGCCATCATTTTTGGACTAGTATGGGGACTAGTTAATTTTATTGAAATCATACTAGTCGAGGTGAAACTAGTATGAGACTGGTATTTTACAATCAGTATAATTCTAGTACATTCTGATCGAAATGTGACAATTAAAAAGAGACTGACTAGTTGCTTTCGCTGCATTGAGATTGTTTGATAGTGTCGTAACAAAAACTTCCAATTTTAATTTACTATTATTTATTTTATTTTTTATTCTATTTTATTTTAATTAGTTTTACTTAAATTTATTTATTTTTTTTTTTTTTTTAATTTTTTTTTTTTTTTTATTTTTTTTTTAATTTTTTTTTTTTTTTTTTTCTAATTTTCAAAATGACCACATCTAAATATTATTATTTGCATATATAATATTAAATGCTTTGTTTTAAAACAGACATACCATACTCATATCGAAAGTGTAGCAAATCAATTGAAAGGAGTCAATAACAATGGCTGACGCAGTAACAATTATGAATGAAATCAAGCAAAACAAAAACTCACTGTAACTATGTGGACAAAATCACTTAGGTTTTTTATTTATTACCTCATTTTGGAATTGTCTAGCAATTCGCCACCAACACGCCGCCATGTCATTTAATCAGTAGAGCTGTTGGCCGCTAACCTTCATTGTGTTCTGTAGTAAACAAGTTACGCTTAAAAAAAATGTTCTGTAAACTTGTAATTATTTTTATACAAAGTATGTTAGTGCGATACTGATGAAGAAAAAATATATGAACCGAATAATCGGTCGACCTTGAATCCAATTCCTCGATCAACGACAATGGAAAAAACATATCAACATCCAATGATCCGGACTACATGGTTTCTACTATTCTAGACTAGACTGAGTTGGAGGATGACTTGATTATGTCACATGTAGGCGCCATTCACTATCACACTATCAACTCGTGAGCTTGTGCACTAGAAAGTGACTACGTGCCTTGACTTGTATTGCCAATGGACGTCAGTGGCTCTTGGGCAAACTACGCATCTGCTGATGTTTGTATGTATGAAAAGATGCATGTATTCATCGCTAACCACATTGTTACATCCGTATATTGGAAAGTGAAATACACTTTTAAAAAGTCAGTGCCCTTTCTTTCACCTAAATACAATGCTGATTAGTTTATTTAAAGCATCTTATTGTACCCTGTCACTACATACATTCACATGCTCAAGCTAAAAATATAGTAACTTGACGATTTTATTATATAAATACCGGTTTTCCAATCGAATATGTTGTTAACGTGACACATCACTTCCAGTGGCTTTAAAAGGGTTGCTAGAAAATTTCACGGTTGCCACATTCGTAATGACAAGCCAAAACTTGTACATACATACATATGTAGGTATTTACACAAAAAAAAATTTGTTTCGAAATAAATTACCCAATATCCTATTTTTCAAGATGTGCCAAAAGTTTAGAATACAGATTTATTAGGTGATATCATTAAGTATTTACACTTTACATATATCAATAAAACTGTTGTTTTTAAATTTTTGAAAGCTTCTGGTATTTTTTCCACATTTTTCGTATATTTTTTTTGGTAACTTTTTTATTAAATAATGCTGGCAACCTTGATTATTGGTATTTTGTTGTTTAGTGTTGCTGTTATTTTTGTTGTAATTGGCTTGTATGCATGTATGTGTGTATGTGTTGATTTTATAAACGTGTTAGCTGGATCAGCTGATTATCGAGAGTCGAAATCTGGGTGTGGCACAACGCCTTATCCACCTACGTACAATACGTGGCACACAAAATGTGTGATGCAATGCACTCAGAATTTCTGCAACTCCAAATCAATGCCAGCAAATCAACACCACACACATTCCTACTGCATACCACCACAATCGTCATCACTGAGTTATTATTTTTTTTTTTTGTTTTCCATGTTTTTTTCTTGTTTTTTATGCATACTTTTAGAAATTTTGTTTTTTTTTAATTATTATATTTTACGTTGTAATATTTTAGTTTACAACTTAAAAACCCCATTTCGTCGACTTTGAGGAATTTTGTTTTTTTTTCAAATGGTGTAGATGTTTTTTTCTTGTTTTTTTATACATAAAGTTTCTATTTTTTATTTTTTTATTATATTTTATGTTTTAATATTTTAGTTTACTGCTTAAAAAACCATTTCGTCGACTTTGCTGAATTTTTTTTCAAATGGTGTAGATGTTTTTTTCATGTTTTTTTTTTATCATACAGTTTTTATTTTATTTTTTTTTTTTTTTTCTTTTTGTATTTTTTTTTTTCTTATTATATTTTTTTCATATGGTGTAGATGGTTTTTTCTTGTTTTTTTTTATACATAGTTTTTATTTTATTTTTTTTTATTTTTCTTTTTGCATTTTTTTATTTTTTTTTATTATATTTTATGTTATAATACTTTAGTTTACTGCTTAAAATCTTATTTCGTCGACTTTGCTGCATTTTTTTTCAAAAGGTGTAGATGTTTTTTTCTTGTTGTTTTATACACACAGTTTTTTTTTTGTATTTTTTTTTATTTTTTTTATTATATTTAATGTTTTAATATTTTAGTTTACTGCTTAAAAAAACCATTTCGTCGACTTTGTTCACATTTTAAGGTTTACTTGTTGAATTTGTTGTTCTCAAGATCCCGAAATCGAAAACAACGAGAGACAGTTGAATTCCATAGTGCGCCCTAATAGACGCAAAACAACTGCCTCGTCGTGCGACAACCCCAAGATCTTAGCTACCTCGATATAGACTCTTGTTACTCATTCGACCTGGAACACAGCGCTTTCATATTTTAATTTCATTCAAGCTGACGTACATTTTTACATGCTGTTGTGTTTATTTGTTATATTAATTATCAAAGTCACACCTTTGGAGAGCGTGATTATCGCATGAATTGACACAATGTCGCGCACTGGTACGAAAAATATTAATACAACAAAATTAACATAAAAAGTATTTCAAATATTTATTTTTGTACAAAGTTTTAATACAAATGCAATATGCAAATATTAAAGTGTATTCATGCAATTGTTTAATTATAGTTATTTAAGAGTTATTTGCATACATGTCGACGCTATTATTATAAGCACCTACCTCAATGCTTGATATAATTTTATTTTTTAAAATAGAAAAAAAAAAAATACTATTAAAATTTCAGACATATTAATAATTTTTAGAGGCTTACCGTTGCTAAATAGTTTAGACTTGTTAGGACTGATTTCAAATTTGTTTTAGAAAAATTGTAGTGAAATAAATTAAAATAGTTTCTTCTGAAAATCGTATAAATATAATTTATATAAAAAATTATTAAATATTATTTATGGTCCAGTCTAATGTATCTGTTTGTTTACATAGTACATTTCTAGGTAGGTGTTTTCACACTTCATGTTTGTTTATTTTATCAATCTATCAATCATTTTTTTATTGCCTACGTACAGTTTAAATGAAAACAAGCAAGTAAGTGCGTGCATATAACAACATTTTGTGCCAGGGTCTTAGGCATTTACATATGTATAAGTGCGCTTTAAGGTTATCACAAGTCAACAGCACCGAAGCGATAAAAACGATAAGAAAATCAGCGAGACAAATATTATTATTTTAACCCGAAATAAGAAGTGGCGGATTATTGTTAAACTTGGGGTGGGTATTGGTTTGAAGAAACTACAAACACTTTTTCAATAATTAAAAAGTCTCGTTACCAGCGCCACCTAGCGGATTTATTTTTTTCAGCAGAGTATTTGTACAGAATCACATCATAATAAAGGCTCATTTACACTGGTAGATTTTCTGATCGATTTTTATCGAACCGCTTTGGTTCAACTCTTAAATACAAGGTGAAGATCGATCGAATTGCTGTTTACACGGTCGATTGAAAAAAAAAGGTTAGAAAAATTGACCCGTGTAAATCATCCTTTACGGATTTTGTGGCTATACCGACTATACCGACTTTTTTAAATTTTTATTTTTTAATCTTCACAAAAAGCAACTCGAATATTTAAAAAAGTACAGTGGATGCCAAAAAATTTACCATCTCATTCCACTTTTTTATGTAAATTACAGTAGGTATGGGGTATGTGTTGTATTTTTAGTTGGGTTAGTGGAAAATGTGTTCTTCTAATCAAAAACCAAATTTGATTGCTATATAAATTTAAAAATAGACACAATCAAAACAATAGAGGCGCATCGTCAAATCGGCCGATCAGCAAGCACAATAAAATGTATGTATAGGTATGTATTTATACTTAGATTTGTGTACCTAGAGGCTCTTGCCATTTTATTGTGCTGGGTGTTTCCGTGTTTGACCTTCCAAAGGACACACGTGTGCCAATTTATAAACAACAAAATCAAAATCAACAGGCGAACGAATTGTATTGCCGCCACAACTACATAGCTTTCTCGATGTCAGTTCCACACATGTAGTGAGCTCGAGCTCTATGTCCAAACATATATACAAGTTTCCTTTACATATTGTGATCAAATATGTATACATAGAAACGTGTGTTACACATTAAATATCTCAACAACAACTTAAGCCAATATGGCGTTTGCGCCCACTCATATCGAGATGTGTATGTAGATATATTTGTAGCTTTATATAAATTCGAAACTACCATCAGGCGATATATCGGTCCTATAGGAACCATCACGGGCAATCAATATGCTTACATACATACAATTAACACAAGCGTGCTATGGAATATGAAAACGTGAGTTTGCAATTGTATGCATACAAACCCTGCAGGAAATGAAACAGGACTAGGTACTAATCGGTAAAAATGTATGCGACTTATTACTAAAGAGATAAGCCGCCGATGAATTTTTGTCGTGCAGAGTTGGACTCTCCATAAAACATGCTCGAACAAAAGAGAACAGTCGACACACTCAATCAAAACTTGAATTATTAGCATACTTCTTTGTTATTCATCCTAGGTACAAGTAACTAAAAGTTATTTTCATTTCCTGCAGGGATATGTATTTACATATTAACACATATATCTACAAATTAATATACAACTATTTACTTCTATAAATATTATTCATTAAATTGTGAGTGCACTCCACACATGTGTAATTTTCATCAACTTTTCGAATGAATTCACTAACACTTCACTGGTCAATTAACGCAAAGCTGTGTATAGTAAGTGCACTTATGCAGCGATAATATTTCAATTGAATTTATTAAAATCTAAAAATTAATAAGAAACTATTAATTGATGTTGTCATCAGCAATACTTATTTTGTCCATATATTTTGTAATATGTACATTAGAGCGTCTCGGGCTTACAGGCAAAAAAAAGTCGGCCGCACCTCCCCTCATACGAAGTGTTTTTGAAAAACATTTAAAAAAAAATTATATTTTTTTGTGGCAACCCTAGATGTCACCCAATTACATTTTTCTTCAAATCTTTGGCATTTGTTGTCGGATTTGAAAGTTTGACACATCAATTTTTTTCATCTCAAAGAGGAGGTTTTTTCTCAAAAAAGTTCATTGAGCTCATGCGTTTCGTTGTGGTACCACACTTTAAAATCCGACAATACATGCCGAAGATATGAAGAAAAATGCAATTGGGCGACATCTAGGGTTGCCAGAAAAAATATACAACTTTTTTTTAAATGTTTTTCAAAAACACTTCATATGAGGGAAGGTACGTTGTGGTATCACACTTTAAAATCCGACAATACATGCCGAAGATATGAAGAAAAATGCAATTGGGCGACATCTAGGGTTGCCAGAAAAAATATATAATTTTTTTTTAAATGATTTTCAAAAACACTTCATATTAGGGGAGGTACGGCCGACTTTTTTTTTGGTGATATGTACATTGTACATAGGTACTAGTTTGTGCTAATGAAGCCTTTTCTAATACCTATTTTTACATAACTTATACACTAGACTGATTCAAATATATCGCCCCCTTTTCGCGATTTTATCGTAAGCGATAAAATACAAATTTTACAGGAGTGCATTTTTTGGTTTCTTATTATTGTTCGAGTTTTATAATATATATAGAGCAGATTTTTGGCACAACTTTAAGGACTTCAGCTATAAAATTATGGCACATGATGCGCTGGGGGGTTTAAAACAAATTTGCGTCAAGAAGTAATTTTCGAAAACATGATCTTTACGATAATTTCGCAAAAAGGGGACGATATATTTTTTCTAAGCAACAAAAAAGTGTCGTTAAAATGCTTGATGTGCTAAGCTACCTTACCGTGGGTCCCGCAGTAATTTACAGGTTAGCTCTCGCCAACTTCTTTACATAGCTAAGACCCAGATGCTTTTCGGAATCTGTTAAGAAGTCAATAATTCAAAGTTTTTGATTACTTTTTCCATTTGGGAACTTGTATTGCTATTCGCGTTATTCAATCGTCGTTGTTTTTAAGCTGTTTAGCTGTTGCGTTGTTTGCTTGCGTTGTATTTTAGCCATTTCAGGCACCTTTCGCTACGCCGGTTTAACCGCCCTAACCTCTCTGTTGCAATTCAAACCATGGCATTGGTGCTCGCGTAACGCGAATCACGTTTGCCATGTCGTGCGTTTAGTTTTATTTTGCGAAACGTAACACTTTTAATATACGAGTATTTTAATTATTCCCACGTTTTTCTAGCGCATTCGTTTATTCACATGCCACTATAACCGATGCGGTAAGCGTCAAATAGGCGATGTTGATACTATTGTTGTTATTGACGTTGTCTACAGCTCATTTAGCACAATAGGTACATACTGCCATATTTGATAACTAATATAAATAGATATATCTATAAGAATACAAGTGGGTATGTATAAGTATTCTTAAGTAAATATTTATGCATATGCATCGTTGAACTTTTCTTCAAATTACACTCGTGTACCTTGTTTCGAATTGGGATCTGTGTTCCGCTTCCAGCAGCTTCCGTAAATCCTGCTTTTGTTGTTGTGATTTTAAACTTACTATGGTATGAGAGTTAATTTTTACGTATTCCACTTCTGATTTATGCGAAACTTTTTACAGTATAACTACATAAATACAAAAATCAACATATCATATCAAATTAGTAAAAGATAAAATATACTATATACTATAATATATTTCGACACTTCAATAAAAAAAAAAACTTCACGTGACTAACAGCAATTTCTAATAACTTAAATACTTATACAGCACAAAATTTCCCAACATTTGAAATGATTCATAGCAACATCTGTCGACTACAAAAGTGAGTCAACGGAAATTCTTGGTCACTTCCGCTGCATATGACGTGTGCTAACAGTACCGTTTCTAATGCGAGTAAAGTACAAAATATTTGAATGCTTGAATTTTCGTGTTTGCTATTTTATGATTTAATTATTTTAATAAGCATGTATTTTTGCATTTCTTAACCAATTGCTTCTATTATTTTTATTCTTCTATCTTATTAATAATATACAATTTAATTAATAAACTATTTATATATATATTACATTTGTGTATAAGTAAAATAAATTTTAAAAAAATATTAGCATACTGTAAATGGAAAATAACGAAACAAAATAAGTATATATTCATACCTACCTTTCATACTTAACCGAATGTGGAGCGTGTCCATTCGTTTCACTCCAGTACGATTCCATAACTTCGTACTTAATTTTGTCGCTGTGCGCCGGCTGCAGTTGAGGTGGAATGGTGGCAATCGTCTTTGGCTGACTGGAGACGACAATAGCAGTGCTGGGAACGACCGAAAAGGCGTTATAAGCAATGGTGGCCGTCGTTGGTATTTTCGTCGTAGTCGTCGTGAAACACTCAATGATGGCGGCTTTTTTTTTTTTAAGTATTCCCTGAGCAATTTTAGTATTGCACACACAAAAATTTTATTGGCAACTTTAATTATACACGTTTTATATATGAATTATAGATTGCACTTGTTTAATGTTTAGTTGACTTTGTGTGCTTGCGCGATTATGTGCTGTGATGTAATACTTGCGCCTATTTTTTAAGCAATTTTAGTGCAAGCAAATAGTTAACAGGTTGTCGTTGGGATTTTTTTGCAATACGAAATACTCGTTAAACCTCGGCTCTACCGGTATGTTAATGAGTTTTATAGCAGTTGTTTTTGCGTACTCGCAGAATGCATAAGTTTTGCGTTTAACATGAAATTTTCTTACTTTTTCTCTTTTTTAATGTTTAATGCTTTTTTAGTAGTAAATTTTATTAATTTTTTTTTTTAATAATTAAAAAAATGCACTTTCCACGTTCGCTGTTCTACACTCGTTATCGTGTGGGTGTTATTGGGCGTGTGTTGGAAAGAACGAATGCTTCCTTCCGATCCCGTACAGGTACACGTTTATCACAATTTTTGCACTTTTCTGTAAGTTTCACAAAATTCTTTTTATGTTGCGTGCCAGTTGCGTGTAAATATTAACTTAACTATTTGTACAGATCAATTTTTATGGCTCATTGAAAATATCCAAAAATGATCGCAATAACGACAGGCAGTTAAATTATGCACTTGACGTCGTGTTTCTGAATTTAACATAACATTTCATTTATACACCTAACAACAAAGAAATTTTTTTATTTAATGTTTAGGAAACACTGTTTTTTATTAATTTTTTATTTTTTTTTTTCTAGATACACTGTTGCTTTTTAAATTTTTTTTATGAAATTAAATTTTTGGAAAACACCGTTTGTTTTATTTTTATTTTTTTCTTTATTTATTTATAAGTTGTTGTTATAATAAAAAAAATACGACCGTTTAAATATTGTTGGTATGTATTTTGCTCCCTCAAGCTGCGTCGCACTGATAACGCTTTTCAGTTAATGACAACGTATTTTTTTATATGTACATATGTATTTCTTATCTCTATGGGTACACACACACAGTTGCTCTTATGTACATGAATGCAAGTGTCAGTATTTCTTATGTTATTTTTAGTGCTGGCTAGCTTAGCAACAAAAAAATTTAAATTTATATTTATTTTGTTGATTATTATTGCCAACAGGTTTTTGCGTTTTGTTTTGGTTTTTTGTAATATTTATGCACTTTCAATTCTAGGGGGTTTTTTTTGTTTTACAATATTTGAAATTTTTTTTAATATATTTTAACAACTTTTTTTAACTTGTTTTAAGGTATTTTAATACTTTATATAAATTTTTTTTGTTTTTGCTTTTCTCTAGTTGATAATATTATCCGTTTTACATGTGGAATTTTCCACCCACAGCTAGTATAGGCATATACGCAATACAGTGGCGTCTAGCAAGAAAACAGCAACTGCGACGGCAACAACGACAGCAATAGCAATGACACCGCCCGAATTCTTTTTATTTTCTCGTGCTGCTTTTTCTCACTTGTTAGCTTTATTTACTTGTATATTTTTGCTTGGTTCTCGTATATTTTCGTTTCCTCTATAATTCTTCGTTACTTTTATATGTGGAACCTTGAATCGTCTTGTATGTAGACAAGTCGCGCACCAAAAAAGAAATACAAAACTTTTTTACTTACAAAAATTAAACGTGAACAAAAAATATTATCGAAAACGTGATTTTTATGAGAATACACCGACAGCAGGTTGCGCACGAACTTTTCTTTCACCTCACTTCTCTGTCGTTTGGTACCTAGTTGAAAGCTTTTTTCACTCGATATATAGCGAGGTACCTACACGTTTCTCAATTTGTCACGTTTACTTCTATATATGCATACATATGTACATATGTGTGTAGATAGGTGTGTTTATATGGCTGCAAGCTATTTTTTGATTTCTCGCTGGTTGTTGTTGTTCTTTGCACTTTGGATTGTTCGCCTAATTTTGCTGAACTCTACACTATTTTTTTTTTTTCCGACTGCAAGTTCCTCTTTATGTTACTTGAAAATACACTAGTTGCTCAGTGGTAATTTTTCCCCCACTGCCGGCTTTAATGCTTTATTTGCTTAAAAATATTATATTTCTTTTCCAACGCCTTTATTTTGCTTTTATTAAGTTTTATTTGAATTCACTTTTTTCACAATCCACTTGTGACTTTTTTAAAATTGGTGGGTGGTTTTCCTTGATAATATATGTATATCTATATATATTTTTTAATTTGCTTTGCACTTGTTTTCCGTTTGTCGATTATGGTATATCGCGTGTCCACTTAACGCTCTCCCGTGTGCTAGCGCAGTCTGAACTGAAATGAATGGCACGGAATTTCTAAATTTAACACGAGACTCAACGTGGTATAAAAGTTTAGCAACGACAGCGGCAAAAGCCAACAACGATAACGGCTATGACTACGACAACAGTACTACTACTACATATACAAACTCAATATGTGCGCATACCCACCGTGTAGGAAAATATGCTCTTATCCGTTTCCCTTTTTTTGCTATTCCTTTCCGTTCCTTTCGTTTCCTGCCCTTTTCTTACTTTTATTTTGCTTTCATTTTGTCCTTTCCTTTCCTTTCCTTTCCTTTCCTTTCCTTTCCTTTCCTTTCCTTTCCTTTCCTTTCCTTTCCTTTCCTTTCCTTTCCTTTCCTTTCCTTTCCTTTCCTTTCCTTTCCTTTCCTTTCATTTCCTTTCATTTTTTGCATTGATTTCCATAAGTTTGGTTGGAACAGCTGATAAGCATTATGAGTATGGCGTCGCTAAACTTGTATTATGAAAATACCACTGCTAAACGTCATTTTAAGGAAACGGAAATATGAGGCAGTTATGGCCATTGTGTATTGATACACAATGGTTATGGCATTAATAGCCTTGTTGTTGTTGTTGTTGTTGTTGTTGTTTACAATGCATTGCCCTGTCTAGAGTGTATGATCATTCCGAAGATCTTCATCAAGCTGTTCTAAGGGGAGTCCAAGGAAACGTGCAGTTTCAACAGGGTTTGTCCAGAGGGACAGAGGGGTTAGAAGAGTAGGTTCAGATGAACAATTGACGAGATGTAGAGTATCATGGGGGGTCCTACCACATGCAGGGCATGTGTTTGAGATTGTATCATTCAGTCTGGATAAGCAGGAGTTTAACCTTACACTATATCCAGACCTAAGCTGTGCCAAGGTGACTCTTGTCTCCCTTGGTAAGGTGCGTTCTTCTTCAGCAATATCCGGTGGAGGACTATTCAGAACGGGATTCACAGGTAGAGATCCGACAAAAGTGTCTACCGACTCGGTGTGGATGTCGGTTAGAGCCCGCATTAATAACCTTCGTATCCGGTAGGATATACAGGTTGAAAACGAGAAGGCGTTGCATATTTTCAGGAGCAATGTTAGTTCTGCTTCCTGTGTGTTCTTTTCGTCGCACTAAAGGGTCAATTACGTAAAGATTTGTTAGCCTCGCCTGGCATATGCAACCTCAAAACTCAACTTCAAAGGTATGCTACAACTTCGGAGGTATGCTACAATGAACGCTTTCTGTTTTATACATTTGTTTTCGTTATTTATTTATTTGCACTCTGAGTGTTTTGGTAAGTTTATTGGCATGTTATCGGTATAGATGGATTGGTGTTAAACGTTCAATATGGATTGATACATCCATGGATGTAGCATCCAGATTTCAATAATTCTTTTTATTGTTATTTGCATGATTTATACAAAAAATTATACATTATAATCTTTTTGATTAAAAAATAAGTAAAGAGAAGGCAATGGAGTAGCAAATAATATATCCGCTTCGCCGAATACACAAATCTCACTGAGACGGATCACAAATTGGTGCTAAACGTTCAATACGGATATAACATCCATTGATGCGGTGTTCAGAAAAACGTGCATTGTAAAAAAAAATTGGTATTTGTTTCCTTTAGGGGTCAACTGCTAATAAATTAGCTAAAATTATGGGAGATAGCTCAAAAGAGGGGTTTTGGCCTCAGGATCACGAATCCGGAAACGCTTTTTTAATTTTTTGTTTTAGTGAAAAGTTATGGCCAAAAAACCGAAAAATGACCCGGGTCCGATACCAAAATTAGAACGGAATCCATGGTATTTATGTGCGAAACACCTTTCTGAGTTGGAGGCCTACGGCCCCGCTTATAAAAAATAACCCTGGGCTACGCCATCCCAAGTCCGGACGGCGCGACTTTTTTTGCACGTTTTTAGGGACAGCCTAAAAAAATTACAGCAACCATATGAAAACTTGAAACTTTGATTGCAAATATCTCTTCAGAGAAGCAAAATATTAAAAAAGCGCTTCCGGATTCGTGATCCTGAGGCCGAAGCTCGTCTTTTGAGCTATATCACATAATTTTAGCTAATTTATTAGCAGTTGACCCCTAAAGGAAACCAATACCAAAAAATTAAATGAAAATAGTTTTTTTATTTTTATTTAAATTAATTTGTAATCAACTAAACGTGCAACGAAAATTGATTCCAACCCTGAACAATGTAAACAGCGCTTTACCGGGAAATTAAAGAGTATAAAATAATAGAAGGCAGGTATTCGGGTCTTGATCAAACGATTGCATTGCAACGTACGGGTTATCGATAATCAGCATCGACCAAACCCGCGGGTTTACAGCTCCGATTTCTTTTGATCATCCCTACTTAGCAAAGCAATCGAACAAACAAACAAAAATGGTGCGCGTGTGAAATTTCTGCTAAGTTTCAATTCCGTTATCTTTTCATTAATCCGACATTTTAACACATATTTTACCAATTTGTGAATTAATATAGTAATTAATAACTTATAGATATGTCGCTGATTGTTTTATAACTTTCCATGTTTTCGTTCCTGGGCTCAGTTTTAGTTAATATCTTTTGTTGGTGATTCCAAGCCGCCTCTGCACCTAGAACTACTACACTTTTGTCAATAAGTTGTTTTTTATTCCGTGCTTCATGACTTTTGTGTGATTTGTGGTTTTCGATGCGCGCCGATAAATAAAATATCCTGTTGTCAAGCCAAAATATAAAATAAGAAAGTGCCGTTAATCCCCCAGTTTATGCTGCATTTGTGCCACCTCAAGCAAAGATTTGGGTAAGTGTTTTGCCAAAGTATTTTACTAAATATTTACTAGCCCATTAACTATTATCCATACAAAGCGGGTATGCTCCATTGGTATACGCATAATATTGCTTCCTTGGCATGAATTGAAGCATCTAAATAGTTCATTCACATCTCTCCATTCAAGTATCATAGTCCGGGAGCCAGCTGCACTTTTGGTAACATCACAGTCGGTGCATTATTTTCAAGCTAGCTAAACAAAAACATTTCAACTTGCTAAATTACTACTTTGGGGGAATGATAGAGGGGTAGTACACTTAAAACTGTGAAAGTAGAAAATCGCATAAAATATATCAACTTCATATATATCGAACTTTGACAGAAAAGTTCAATATACGTATTTAAACGAAGCATGGCAAATAGAAGACCTCAAAGTTGAAGCAAGGTTAAAATTTGGCAAACTCAAAATTTTGCTTGCTTTCACAATACAATGTTGAGAGCGATCGTGCTGTGATTTGTATCGATAAAGCACGAGCAATGATCGGCTTTCAATAAGCTGTAGGTGGCCCGCTAAGGCCATGATGCAATAAACAGGTGACCGCATGGTGACATACACCCGTGCATACATAATTTGTGTAATGTATTTTGTTGTTGTACTTTGTGTGCGTACTGTCAAAATTGCACTGAAAAATGGGCATAATGTCAAAATTTGAGAAAAAACTTTTTAATCAGCTGTCTAATGCCGCGACCTTCTAGTTGGATCATGGCTAAGGCATTACAAAGGACTGTAATTAAAATTATCAAAAATTGGAACATATGATCTAATGATTTTTGCAGGGTAGTAGGCCGAGCACCCTGCCGCTACACCACGGCGGCCGAAACCTGGGGGTAGAAGAAAGTCCACAGCAGCAACACTGCAGTTAATCGATATCGATTGACGATACGACGCCGCTTAACTGTAATTTACAGTTACTTGAATGCTTGAATTGAAAAGTATTTTCCCCGCACGCGTTCTTCGAATAAAAATTTGACTTGTCCTAAGAAAACTATCGTGGAAGAGCAAACCTCTTCCCGATTCCCAAGTTATTTCAGCATTGATTGCAAGTTCTTAGCACGGACTTGTGAGGTAAATTGGCTAAACCTTATTTAAATTGACAAGTCACTTTCCGAATGGATTCAGATAAACATATCTATACAGACGTTATATACACCGATTTTAGTAAAGCATTTGACAAAGTTTTTCACTCTATACTTATTCATAAACCTTCAGTGGAATTTGGAAAAAAGTTTCAGAAGATCAAGCCTTGAACTCATGAGTCGACAATGCAAAGTCGCTAACTGAATGTCGCAGATCTCTTAACGAGATGGCATAACACTTCAGTATTACCTGGCCACAGGCATATTGAAGGTAACTGCAGAGCGGATGAGCTGGCCAGACGAGGTACCACCACCCATCTCCTTCCAGGAAATAGTTCCGTAGGCATACCCATGGCCTCTTTTAAATTTAGTGTCAGCACAAATACCATGAAAATAGCGAATATGCTTAGTCGGGGCTCTCGACGTGCAGGATAACCAGGCTAACCTTGCCTTCTTGCAACATAGGACGTACAAATTTCATGTGTGTCTCTTAATAAATGCGTATTTCATCCCTGGTAAGGGTTCTAACAGGGCATTGTTTGATATGCACTCACGGTGCTAGAATGGGCGTAATGACTACTGTCGCAGTTGCAGAATTTTTTGAGGTGGAGGAAAGTGTCCCGCCGTTTCTATGACCTCACTAAAGTATCAAAAATGAAATAAAGGCGTTATCCAAATTCATTGTCTCCACGAAGTGGTTTGATCCCCTGCCTTGGCTGTGAGTTGATTTTCCTTGGCGTCGACGGTAGCACAGCCGTGTGAGTCGTCTGGTCCTTTACAGCCTTCTGGAGGTCATTGAACTGTATAAGCGGAGCCTTATCATGGCACCACATCGAGTGTTTTGATCTCCTTAGTTTGTCGGATCCGTTGACTACGCGGTCGGGCTGCTGTGGGCGTTAGACATGACCTTTTCGCAATAACCTCAGACTAGCATTATTTCCAGGCTATGAGGGGTGGAGGGCAACGAACGAGAGTACCAGTAATGAAAAGCTCTTTGATCAGATACAAATTTTACCGTGACACAAAATTGAAGATTATAAATCGGCGCACTAAATGGCTTTGTTTGTAGTACTTGCGGTTTAAAATTAGATGTCGCTCTTTTTTGGTGACTAGTGTCCAGTAGCGGTAAACTCCTTATTTTGGCAGTTGTCCTTGCTATTTTTGTTTGTTTATCGATGACAGTAGCGGTCAAGTCGTTATATCTGCTCAAATCTCCTCATTTTTGGGAGTTTATAATGAAGATTATGTTCAAGTTAACTCCCAAAAGCGGAGTTAATTCGGAATTTGCGCTAATGTATCAGCCGTATAAGAACAGCATAAGGACTGTTTCGCTTTTACGATATTCAGTATTAATCAGCGGACCATATACTCTGCAAATGCGATGCTATATCTAGAAGAAGGCAGAAAACTCTTCGTGTTACAACTATAGAGTTCAAGCACATCTATGACGTCCTTTGAGGTCGAGTCCATTACCTCGACTTGGTAGGGGTGTAAAAGTAGGTCGCCTCCCAGTTGGTGCACCCTGGGTAACGCTAAATGACCTACATAGCCTACACGGCTAGTTTCTTGTATTGCCGGTTCTACGAGAACAGTATCTACCAGTACTTGTGCTGTACCCATCGTGCCGAAACGACCCGGGCCGTTTTCTTATATCGACCCGGCCAAGAGCAATACACTCGGGGTGACCCTGTCTGACATTTAGGCAGGGCTACAACAACAACCTCGACTTGGTTATTATTATTAAGCCCGTGTGCGGAGATAAATTTGCAATGAGGTTTCTTCAACGAGAACTTGTCATACCAAGCCGCGAGGCCGGTTTAGAGAGTATATTGATGGTTATGTGGGTCTATCAGCTATTCCGACGGAGCTTTCCGTTGGAAATAATTAAGGAACTCTCGATATATATTTCATTGCCTTTGTGGAAATTTGGTAGAGGACTTAGGTAGGATGAGGTTGAAGAAATATCTATCGACTCTTCCGAATTGTTCCGTAGGAAAACAAACGCACTGCTGCTAACTGCCACTGCCGCGGGAACGAGTTGTTTGATCCCGATGAACCTTTGCTTAGTGGGTCTTAGGGAGAGGCATTCCTACTGCGGGCATATTCGGATCCCCTAAGACGGTGTTCAGAAGGCTGTCTATAAAGATTCACTACCGAATTCTGATGAAATCGATTAAATTCGATTTTCCTTCGTCGGAAGCTCCGCCGTATTAGCTAACAGACCCCAGTATCTTTGTTATTTCCCCTCAATTTAGCACTAAATAATCTAAATAAACTTTCCATTTCTTAAAATGCTTGCTTTTTCTTCAATATTTCAGGTGTACTTTAAATTGAGCTGCAGGCTATACCATTTTTATAACGGTGATTTGAAACTTTGACGAATTTTAAAAAACTTTTTAAGAGGTAAGTAAAATTAAGTCACTTAAGATACAAACCTATTGTTCGTATTTAAAATAATTTTTTTTAAACCCTGACTACAAATATTTTTGCTGAAATTCGCCATAAACTGTCTTCCATTTGAGACCCAATTTTCAAATCTCATTCTATTAAAAAAAAAGTTGAGATAGGTGGCAATCCCGTAAAACTTCCTACAGCTAGGTAGAAACTATTACAATGTAGTACACTATGTTATATATTATGTCGTAGAAAAATTTGTCTAGTTGACCTGTTTGTTACCGAAATAGTAATGAGTTTCGATTCGGCCTCAAATATCACAAAGCATAATTTCTTCATCTTTCTTTTTCGCAGCTATGGCAGCACGTGGACGCGGTCTTCTTTTCGCCTTCAAAGCCGATAAGGACTCCACTGATGGCGAATCCTCATCAGCAAAAGATAGTGGCTTAGGCAGCAAAAGTCTTAACTCTGGCGGGGAGTACCGTAGAGTTGGACGTGGCAAGCTCTTGGATGATTTGGTGTCATCATGCTCGAACATGACACTTGAGGGACGCTCATCCGAAGACCAAAATAATATCACGTCCACAACTGATTCAAATAAAACATCTTTGTCTGGTGGACGTGGACGCGCAAGTGTCTTCAGAAATCTATTATTGGGAGAGGAGACGACACCGGTGCCTGAATTGGATACAAAACCCGTTGTCGTACCACCAAAAGCAGCAACACCGCCCGCCGCAGCGGGTGCAGCAGCACAAGCCTCACCCGAGCCACAGATGGAACGTTTTAGAGAAGAAGCACTTCCATCGGATATCTATAATCCCGAAATAAAACACGGCTGCAAAGGTAATCCAGTGCGTTTGGCTTGCAATTACATACGCATAGCCTCTGATCCCGAGAAGGGTGTGTACGTGTATGAAGTCCGTTTTTATCCGCCTGTGGACTCGCTTAGCTTGCGTATGAAATATTTAAATGAGCATCGCGAGAAATTTGGTGGTACAAAAACCTTTGATGGGGTAACACTTTACTTGCCCATCTTGCTGAAAGATAAACTTACGACCTACATATCTAAAAGTGTGGCAGATGATTTTGACATTGAAATACGTATTTTATTCAAACGCAAAGAGGCGCTCAAAAATTGTATTCATCTTTACAATGTATTATTCGATAGGGTGATGAAAACTTTGAACTATGTGCGTTTCGATCGTAAGCAATTCGATCCCACAGCACCGAAAATCATACCACAAGCGAAACTAGAAGTATGGCCGGGTTATGTTACTGCAATTGATGAATACGAAGGTGGTCTGATGTTGTGCTGTGATGTATCACATCGTCTGTTGTGTCAAAAGACTGTGCTTGAAACATTGGTTGAGATTTATCGCTCGAATCCGAAATTGTTTCAAGAAAATGCTAAAAAATATTTACTGGGCTCTGTGGTTATAACACGCTACAACAATCGTACCTACCGCATTGACGACATTTGTTTTGAAAAGAATCCAAAAGCAACATTCCAAACCAAACAAGCTGAGCTGTCCTACATTGACTACTATCGCACGAGCCACAATATCTTAATCAAAGATGAAACTCAACCGCTTTTGATCAGCATCAAGAAACAGAAAACTGCCGATAAGCAAGCTACTGACGATTTGGTAGTTTGTTTGATACCAGAGTTGTGCTATTTAACTGGCTTGCGCGATGACATACGTGCCGATTATAAACTTATGCGTGAAATCGCCACATTTACGCGCGTCTCACCGAATCAAAGACTGGCCGCATTGGAAAAATTCTTTTTCAACTTGAAAAAATGCCCAGATGCTCAGAATATACTTGAAAGTTGGGGTTTGACTGTTAAGAATTCACACGAAAGTTTGAATGGACGTCAATTCGAAGAGGAGCAAATCCTGTTTGCCAAAAAACAATTTCCAGCTGGCATAAACGCTGACTTTTCCAAATATGTCTGCAACAATGAGGTACTAGAAGTGGTGCATCTAACCAATTGGATATTGATTCACTGCAAACAAGATGCCAGATGTGCCAAAAATTTCTATGAGCACGTCGATCGTAATTCACGTCCTTTGGGCATACGTGTGGACAAACCGCGCATGATAACATTGGAAAATGATCGCGTAGACACGTTCGTGAAAGCTTTGCGCACAAATATTGATGGACAATCACAAATAGTTGTTTGTATTAGTCCCACAAATCGTGATGATCGTTATGCTGCCATTAAAAAAGTGTGTTGCGCTGAAATACCAATACCCTCTCAAGTCATCAATTCGCGCACGCTAATGAATGAAGCGAAAAATCGATCAATTGTACAAAAGATTATGTTGCAAATGAACTGCAAACTCGGTGGCTCACTGTGGGCTGTAAAGATACCATTTAAAAATGTCATGATTTGTGGTATTGATTCATACCATGATGCTGCACAAAAAGGTAATTCTGTAGCCGCTTTTGTTGCGTCTTTGAATTCGAACTACACCAAATGGTATAGCAAAGCTGTCATACAAGGCAAACGAGAGGAGATCGTTAATGGACTGTGCTCATCATTTACAGCTGCCGTAACACGTTTTCATCGCGAAAATGGTCGCTTTCCTGATAACATCATTATTTATCGTGATGGTGTTGGTGATGGTCAATTGCCACTCTGCTCGGGCCATGAGATACCACAGCTAGAGGCTGCATGTAAACGCGCATTTTCAGATTATGTTGTAAAAATTACTTTTATTGTGGTACAAAAGCGTATAAATACGCGATATTTTTCAACAAATGGTTCGGGTGTGGATAATCCGCCGCCGGGTACAGTGGTCGATCAATGTATAACACGCGCCAAAATGTACGATTTCTTTTTGGTGTCGCAGACTGTACGTCAAGGCACTGTCACACCGTCACATTATATCGTGCTAAGAGATGATGCCAAATATAGTCCAGATATTATACAAAGACTGACCTATAAGCTTTGCTTTATGTATTACAATTGGCCAGGCACTATTCGTATACCGGCTTGCTGCCAATATGCGCATAAGATGGCTTATTTAATTGGTCAGAGCATACGCCGAGCGACGTCGGAGGAACTTTCGGATAGACTATTTTACTTGTGAGGACTTGCATTTTTTTTTTTTTTTACTTTTTTTTACTTACCTACTGTTATTAAATATTTTGTATTATCAACGAAAATGTGAAAAATCTATGGATGTAATTAAAATGATAAAGCAAACAAATGCATTGATATATGTACATTCTCGAATGTAGTGAAATAAATATATCAAATAATGAATTGTTACCTTAAATATCGTATTTAATATTATTTTGATCAAATACGATTACCAGAGATCAAGGTCTAAACCGATTAAAGTAAAGTTCCGGTTTCGGGTTTGTAACGAGTTTTGGTTCCGGTTTCGTACTTCAACATTTATTTCGGTTTCGGTTACGGCTTCGATCCGGTTTCGGTTTCCAAATAATTTTGTTACTACAAAACTCAAATATGTGCCTAAATGCAAAATAAGTCTGAATTTTTATAACCTTATTCCGGGGGGGTCACTTTTTTTATTAGAAAAATTATGGAATGGAACACTCAGGGCTGTTCTGAAATCCGATCGGAATTGATTCCGCATCGGATTGAAAACGCTGTTCCTCATTCCTATCGAAATCGATAAATTCGAACATAGGGAAAATCCGATTCGAACTGTCAAAATTCAGCTGTTTCTTGCATTTTAATTGGAATTTTGTGAGTATGTGGAAAAATTTTGCAAAAATAATAAATTAAAATAAAATAAAACAAAATAGATATAATATAAAATAAATGAAAATAAAATAAGTTATACTAAAGTAAGATAAAAAGAATAAAGGAAAAAATAAAATTAAATTAAATAAAATTAGATTAGAGAAGACGATTCTGCAATATAGATCGGATTCAATTCCGATTCCGACAGATATCGGATTTCAGTACAGCGCTGACTAATATGAGATTTTTTCGGATATCGTAAATTTTATTCGATGGCTCCATTCGAATATAGTTCGATTTCCTCTTCCGGAGTTTTGTCTTTGTACTCAGCGTAGCCTCTGGTAAAATAAAATATGTGTACACAAAAAGAAGACATTTAACAATTTCAAAACCATTTGGAACCGGTTCCGGCATTTGAAACGGTTTCGATTTCGTTCTCTTTCAGCCGTCTTTTATGCAAGCGGCCCTAAAACCGATTCATTTTTGAAAAGCAAAACCGTAACCGTTATTTTTATCTGAAAGAGAACGAAATCGAAACCGTTTCAAATGCCGGAACCGGTTCCAAATGGTTTTGAAATTGTTTAATGTCTTCTTTTTGTGGACACATATTTTATTTTACCAGAGGCTACGCTGAGTACAAAGACAAAACTCGTCGCACTTCGTTTTTAGACGTCGTCGTGTCAATATGTAAAAGTGAAACCGTCTCAATAATGTATACTGTCGTTAATGTATAACTGTTTTATATAAATAACGGATCTTATTAGGAAAAATGAAAAAATTGTGATTTCGTCTCCACAACCCAAAAATTTTGGTGTCGATTTATCATTTTGAATGATAATCTTAATATATGAAGAATACTAATTTAAATGAAATCGTATAGTTAAGTTGAATAGATAATATAATTGAAACTGACCGTACTTGTTGGATATAACCTGGCATATGAGGAATTAATCCCAGCCACAGCAATCAAACCCCAAAAAAAAAAAAAAAAGACAAAACTCCGGAAGAGGAAATCGAACTATATTCGAATGGAGCCATCGAATAAAATTTACGATATCCGAAAAAATCTCATATTAGTCAGCGCTGTACTGAAATCCGATATCTGTCGGAATCGGAATTGAATCCGATCTATATTGCAAAATCGTCTTCTCTAAAAGTAGGTCGCCTCCCAGTTGGTGCACCCTGGGTAACGCTAAATGACCTACATAGCCTACACGGCTAGTTTCTTGTATTGCCGGTTCTACGAGAACGGTACCAGTACTTGTGCTGTACCCATCGTGCCGAAACGACCCGGGCCGTTTTATTATATCGACCCGGCCAAGAGCAATACACTCGGGGTGACCCTGTCTGACAGTTAGGCAGGGCTACACCTCGCTACAACAACAACAACGGCTAATCGGTGATTAGTTTGAGAGCTAACCGAACAAAATACATCAATTAAACTCCGGTAACCGGGCGATTAGTCGCTATCGGCTTTTTTGCAACCGGCCCTTAATCTGTTACGGTTACAGTTTCGGTTTCAGTCCTTGCCAGAGAGAGGCAAACCCCCTTTGCAACTGAAGTAGACTACATAGATGGGTCTGTCCATGTTAAATCGTCAAATGTTACACTGTGGTCATCCAATAAGCAATGTAAACTTAAAAAAAGTTTTAAAAACCTTCTAAAATAAACATCCCACAAAATATGCAATAACGATTGAATGTAGTTTTTAATGAAATTTCATTATTCATAAAAATATTTAATACCTAGTTCCTTTTTTAAAACTAAATGCAAAAATATGTATTTACGATGGAACTTAATGCAATTGTTAAGTTGTTAAGGTGAAGCGACGATCTTTGAGTCGCCATTCTCTTGTAAAAATATTTATAAAAAAATGTATGTAGTTATGTATGAAACATTTTTTTGTAACAATAGGGGTCTTTCCTCTAAATTTTTTTCATAAAAAACCCAGGAACTTTACACACTATTGTCAAAATTGGAAAATTTTCTTTCAAATTTTTGTTCATGAAACATCAAAGTGCGTGTGTTTTTTGTTCTTGCATTTTGCAATTTTGACAATAGTGTGTTAAATTCTTGAGTTTTTCATGGAAAAAATTTAGAGAGAATATCCCTATTGAATTTATTTTATTTTGAAAAGAAAAATTTACGAATTCCTTTTTTTGTCGTAAATATTTGAATTTCAGTTTTAAAATTTTTTCACTGTCAGTTTAACAGCCACTTCATTTGCCCTTTATGATACATTTACACTGCACCAAATGCGTCGCAGGATGATGAACTGCCTGATAAAATTTAAAGTGAGCGTTAAGTTGACGGCTAGTTGAGAAATCCGCCCTAAATGATTTATAAATATTCGTTCTTGAACTTTATAAAAGTTAACTTTAAAATTTCAAATAAATTAATAATGAAAAAATTTGAGTTTATTTGAGTTTAAATGAAATACATAACTTTATTCTGTTTTTTTTTTCACCCCTTTAAAATAGTTATGGATAAATAGAAATAAAAAAAAAGAAAATTGTTATGTTTGTATTTTTATATTGCTCTTAAAAATATGTGAATAAAATGAATTGACTATAATTTCGGAAAGTTTTAATTAAGTATTATATTTTACTCGAGTAAAGCTTCTATGTATGTTAGAGCGTATCACACAAAAAAAGTCGGCCATACCTCCCCTCATATGAAGTGTTCTTGAAAAATATAAAAAAAAAATTCCCTGGCAACCCTAAATAATTATTTTGTCTCAAAGAGTAGGATTTTCTCGTTTCGTTGTGGTACTTCCCCATCATATCTCAGTTTCTACCACCCTAATGTAACGACCTAATCTCAATTAATTGAAGACCGTAAAAGATTTACGATTTTTTACATTCTTTAATTTGCTGTTATTAGATCGATACATTAGGATGGTAGCAACTGAGATATGGTGGGCAGGTACCACAAGGGAGCGCCTGAGATCAATGAGCTTTTTTAGGAAAAACCCAGTCCCTGGACAAAAAAAATGGTGTAGCACACTTTAAAATCCGAGAGTAAATGCCAAAGATATGAAGAACAAGTAAGGAAGTCTAAGTTCGGGCGAACATTCAATACCCAGCGGTAATTTTTAGAACGGGATAACAATAATTATTCCCTAGGAGGATTTACCTAATTTCCGTTACCGAATTATTTCAATTTATGTGATTTTCGATATCGAAAGTGGGCATGGTTGGAGGGCGATTTTATTCAATTTCATCAGATATACTCCCAACGATACTAGTATGCATTGTGTCAAATTTAATCGTTCTATCTTAATCAGTTTAAAAGTTACGACCAGTCAAATTTTCAAAAATTCCACCCTTAAAAGTGGGCGGTGCCACGACCACTATAAAAAATTTTTGGAAAAATCATAAGAGGATGGCCGGTTGGATTCACCTATGAAATTACATAATTTTAGCCGTTTCAGTTAGCGAAATATGGCAATTTTTGTGATTTTCGAAATTTTCGAGGCGTGGTATTCATCCGATTTCGCCCATTTTCAATAGCAACCTACCTTGGCCAAAGAGTAACCTGTATATAAAACTTCATGCAAATATCTAAATTTTTACTCAAGTTATCGTGTACACAGACGGACGGACATGCCTGAATGAAATCCTCTTTTCAAACTAAGAACTTTCATATATTATTTTGCCCCGTTACAAACTACGTTATGTGAACAAAATTAATATACCCTTGTACTAGTACTAGTACGCTGGGTATAAAAATGCAATTGGGCGACATCTAGGGTTGCCAGAAAAAAAAATTTTTAAATGTTTTTCAAAAACACTTCAAATGAGGGGGGGAGGTACGGTCGACTTTTTTTTCTTGTCTGTAAGGCGAGACGCTCTAATGTATGTATATTTTAAACTTACATATTTTATATCTTTTTGCAATTTTTGTAGCATTACTTGAATTGCAGACCGTTCTAGCGAAAGACGAAATATTGATTTTAGTGAATCCACTTGTCAAGATAAACTTTCGAGTAAAATTTTACCACCCGTTACAAAGGAATAGGCCATTGGTTTGCGGAAATTTTCAAGTCAACAAAAACTATAGATAATAATGTCTTCGGGTGTCATAGTCATAATGGAGTTCTATGAAGTTAACATTTTGGATTACATATCGACTACTGAATGAAAAAACACCCTTTCCCCAAAAATTTTTCAAAAACGCCCTATTTCTGATTTTTTTAATAAAAATTTTGAAATACGGCGTTATTGAAAACAATTCTGAAATATCTGCAATTTCGAGCATATATCTAGATTTGCCAGAGGTATAATGAAAAATGTTTGACAATAGTCTAGGAAATGTTTGACAAAAGTGTGTTAATTTCTTGGAAAAAATTTAGAGAGAAGAACTTAAAGGGTATATTGAAGGTGCTGGATTTGTTTCAACAATTATAATTAGGAATTTTCTCTCTTAATTTTTTCCATAAAAAACACAAGAAATTAACACACAAACAACAACATTTCCTAGGCTATTGTCAAAATTTTTTTCATGCAACAACAAAGTAGGTGTGTTTTTTGTTCTTGTTGATGTTGCTTGGAAAAATTGTTTGACAAAAGTTTTTTATTTTTTTGTATTTTTAATAAAAAAAATTTTGAGAGAATACCCCAATGGTTCCCAACAAATTAAAAAATAAAGGAAAAAATTTGAAAATTTGACTTTTTTATAGCTTTTGCAAAAAAGTTCTTTAGCAAAAATTTGTTTTATGGTAAAAGAAAACCATAGAAATGAAATATCAACTGAAAGTTGTGTGTACTTTTGGCGCATTTGTTTTTCGAGGATTAATGAAAACAAACTATGTACTAACACATTCATATTGATTCACTTACATTTAGTTAAATAACCATGTTGTCAACGTCAACGGCTGGCTCACTGTTTCACTGTGGTGCATATAAAGTCGTATTTTGTCTATTATTATTAATTGTCATTAATTCATTAGGGCTTACTTGCTGACAGGCACGTGCACTGATGTAATTATTTTACTACGAGTTTGTCTATTGCTTACAAAAAAATTCTAAAATATACCTACAGTAGACCAGATCATACTACCTGTTTTACTACACAGTAAAAATATGCATAAAAAATAGATTTAAATAATAACTTCCTAGCCATCAGTCCGGAAACTATACTGATAAAAACAGTGACCACAAAAACATCAGAAAATTATCCTAAAAACATCAGAAATCGTATCAGAAAACGTGTAAAAAAACACAAAAAAGCATGATAGGATGCGTCGGTTTTTTGTACTTTGACGGACATACGTTTCGTTTGCTCACTTTATTGGGAAAAAGGATCGGGAAAAGTACCTTAAATGGAGCATATGCGTTTACGAAAATTTTGCTGGCTGGGTTAAGCGAGCTACCCACCTGCCAAGAAATGCCGCAAGAAAAAAACGAGCATATATTTCTTGTGCCTGGTCAAGAAATTTTGACGTTTACCAAATTTTCCATTTTTTTGCAAATTACTCTTATAAAAATGTATAAAATATTTTTAGCGAAATATGTACTCTTACTTACTTATTTATTTCTTGAGGTAAACCGGCGTTGCCAACTATCGAAAAGTGCTGTATTTTTTCTTATGAACTGAGTATTGGCACAAGAAAATTTGACGTGTGAAAACGTTTCTTGGCCATTTCTTGAGCGTTTTTTTTATATGGAGTTTGAAATTTCTTGGCAGGTGAGTAGCTCGCTTTAACATTAAAACGGGAAATTAGTAACAATGTCTATTGCTTTGTATGTTTATTTAAATTCAAAACTTTATTTAGCTTTTAGCACGCTTTTTTCACACTAGAAAGAAAATAACACTAAATTTGGATACTCACTTTATAGCTATAGGATACTACGCATTTTCTCTCATTTTTGTATGTTTTCTATTTACTGTGCGAAAGAAACGGTCTTATACAACTATCATATTGGTGCAAGCGGGCAAAGTATTTTAAAAAAATAATGAAAATACAAACAAAAAATAAATGAAAAAGTTTGTATTTTTTTATATTTTTCAGAAACGTCCACTCTATTTTATGTGAAAATTTGTTGTTTATCGAGGCTGCTTAAAAAACTGGCTGTTTTCAAGACGAGTTTCTCGCTGGGTAGCTAAAATTGTGTATGTAAAATTTAATAGACAAGGGATAACATGAATCGGGTATATAGTTCCAATGTAAAATATATACTTTGTATGTTTCTAGGTCTGAATTGTGAGTATATAAATATGTATTACGTTCCCGGATATTGTTCACATGTTATTCACATCGCAGTAATTTGTTTGTAACGGTATGGAACAAGTTCGAAAGTATGATAGACAGACACAACAAACAAAATAACCTACATAGCTTTACCTTTCCATATATTAGAATAAAACCAATCAAAATTAAAGAAGTATGACACGTGAACGTGACAAATGCTTGTTCACCTCGAGTTGTTCCAATTCAAATTCCATTCGAATGTATGCATGTCCACGTTTTTATGAAGGTTGTTGGCTGGCTGTTAACCATATGGTGTGAGGAAACAGATGAAGGAGGTGTTCATCAGACTGGACTAAAAAAAATTTTGATTCTTTTTTTTTTGAGAATGACGAAAATGAGGATTGTATAAGTTTCAGAGCTTTATATTAATTTAAATGTTTTTATCATAACTAGTTTAAATTTTTTGAAAACCGAGCCCGATTTTGGCCGTTTCGTATCAAAGCACACCCGTCATTCCCCTTTAGCGATAACTGACGCCAATTGGAAACCCCAGTAGGGTTCAAGTCATCCTCCACTTGTTGCCATCTCAGTCGAGGCCCCCTTCCTCTGCTGCCGAATTCGGGTGTCGATAGGAAAACCTTCTGTGCTGGAGCTTCATTGTCCATTCGTATAACATGACCCGATACTCGCCGTTGGTATCACGGGAAGGATCATAAATCGTCCGAAGAATTTTTCTCTCAAATACTCCAAGGACCATCTCATCTTCTCTTGACACTGTCCATGATTCCGAGCCGTACATCAGGTCTGGTACGATGAGAGACTTATAGAGCGTGATCTCTGCTTGTTGAGAGAGGACTTAACTTCTCAATTGCCGACTTAGTCCAAAGCAACACTTGTAGGCAAGAG
This sequence comes from Campiglossa producta, assembly GCA_964058755.1. NCBI lineage: Eukaryota > Metazoa > Arthropoda > Insecta > Diptera > Tephritidae > Campiglossa > Campiglossa producta. Next base: position 5,141,743 of record CAXKVI010000001.1, on the reverse strand, counting down.
TGATTCTCCATTGGATTACTAGACTGATTATTTTCGGTGTTAATGCTGGTTCTTTCCGATTCTTTCTTTGATGACAGCAGACTCTACGTCTTGTCCTCGTTGACCGCACTTGTTCCACTTTTTCGGTGTCGTGCGCAGCTTCTCGACTTCAAACTTTCCTTCCTTTACTGTGTGTACTCTCTTCTCTGCACAGAGGCGTGTGCGTATCCGGGCTGCAACAAGATAATGGTCTGAGTCGATATTGGGACCACGTAGGGTACGCAAGTCCAGAAAGGCGGAGCTGTGTCTACCGTCGATCATGACATGATCAATCTGGTTTCTTGTTCTTTGAACAGGGGACAGCCAGGTGGCTTGGTGTATTCGTTTATGCTGGAGCCTGGTACTACTTATGACCATATTACGTGGAGACTAAATTTTCAAACTGTAGGACCAAAGACTCCTTCCTTGCCCACCTTGGCATTAAAGTCGCCGAGCACGATTTTGACATCATGTTGGGGGCAGCGATCATAAGTGTGTTCAAGTTCATCGTAGTTGGAGTCCTTCTCTGTGTCGTCCGTCTCCTCAGTCGGCGCATAGGCACAGATAAATGTCACGAGGGAATGCAAGGGGGAAGAACTAGACGAGCGTTTGCGCTCTTCCCTGAAAGGGTATGCACATTCCACGGTTCATGCCCTAATGTCATTCTCATTGTCCTTATTTCGTTTTGCCGGGTCGTCAACATTAAAGGGGGTTCTCATCCGCGGCTTCGATTGTTATCTCATTGGAATTCGATTTTTACGTGGCGGGTCCCAAACCCAAAATCTAAGATCAAATTTATAACCGTGTATGAAATAAGAGAAAAACATCCAGTTCACAAATGACTGGACACATCAGATCCATAAATTGATATGCATACAAATAGTATATGTACATATGTGTTTGGCTAAAGAAATATGTACAGTCAATTGTGTGTTATTCAAACAAAGATAACACTGAACGAACGTCGAATAAAGGCCGGCTAAAAACACACAAGACAAAACAGCCAATCAACCAGTTAAGCTCTGCTATCAACACTATCAGACTATCGTCGGTCAGCAAAACGAACTGAAATGTATTTGCGATGGCGTAATATCTCACGCGATTCCAGCATGACAGCACTCAAATTGTGGCATTATTGCTCGGTCACGTGTTGATCTAATGAAATTCTGTGTCAAAGCTTGGAACGAATTCGACTGAACTTTTTAAGCTGCAAATAAACAAACTCGTAGTTGCTAATTATCTTGTCTTTTGTTGTTGTGTCTTCGTACTCAAATAAACAAATGTCTGTACATACAAATGTTGTATTTATACAATCTGTTGCGGTAACTTATACCTACATAATACATATTTTTTAAGCTACACATTTTTATTTTGGGCCAAATAAAAACATGTATGTATATTGATAGATATTTTATATCACACTGGTGAAAAAATACTGGGGTCGAATCGTTACATACGATGACGAATCGAAAACCAGACGAGAGAAGATTACGTGATACGTCAGTCGTATAAGCGAAATGGGATTGTTAGATACGATAGCAAACGAAACGTAATTTATTTTCAATTCACAAAGTTTTGAATACCTTCAGACACTCGGCCGCGTATGTAAAAATCCGAAACTACGATAGAAGTAGTACGTTCACGTAAGTCGTAATCCGAAACACAAAATTTTAAGTGACGAGTTGTACAAGTTTTAGACCTGATATTATTTTGCAGAATTGCTGGGTTAGATTTTTTTGGTCTCATCGTACTTTTTTGCTTTGAAATTGGCAATCTCTTGAAGTAAAACAGTTTTAAATTTCCCAGAAAAAAGTTCGAAATTAATATTTTTACCATCCCAGAGGTCTCGAGGAGTCAAGCCTTGAGCATTGGTATGGTCTATTGATTTCATGTTTCTACTTACTCAGATTCTTAAAGTTCCTTGGCGGTTTGAAACTTACTTGAGGAGATATTAACAGCATTAATGAAAAGTTCCCGAAAACTGCTTTAGTTGGTACGTGGCGTATGAGTAACATTTTCTTTTACAAAGAAATGTTTCATATGAAAAAATATTCTTGTTTCTCCACTTGAAAAAATATTGGACTTTGACTTGAATTCCATCGGTTATTTCTTTTTCAAACCTTAGTTGTAGAGCTTTAACACAGTAAAAGCTCACACGCTTAAATATATTTTTTAAGAACCTGTATTTATCATTTTTCAAAGTTCCATTAAAAAAAGTTTGAGTGTCTGGTAACTCGATACATGCATTTCCAAAATACATGGAACATGTTGAATTCAAATTCAGATTTGGCCTAACGGTTTGCGGTTCCGCCTTAACCTCTAAAAACTAAAAGAAATCAATGGCGGCGTTTTTTTCACGTTAAGCCCGAAACTCGACCCGTTATTAAATACCTGATATCGGGTTCGGATTTAAGCATCTGTATTAATCTTTTACTATATTCATTTTTGCTTTTTTAACAAATTTCCAATCCCAAATGTGGAATCAGAAATCCATCCGTCTCGTTAAACTAACACTACATCGAGTTAATTTGATAAGAGCATTTTTGTTAATTTGATATGATTCATGTTACTTTTTTCGCATTCTCGCAAAATAATTTTTTTTCAATATGACCTGTGTTAAATTAACAAGAAAAATCCTGTTAAATTAACATGAGAACACACAGAATAATTTTTGTCAACATGAACAATGTTAAACTAACAAGAAAGATCCTGTTAAATTTGCATGAGATAAAGAGGCAGATAGTGTTCTTTTAACTGAAATTAATGTTAATTTAACACGAAGCCAAGTTTTCAACATGAGCTTTATGTTAACTTAACAGGAAGTTGTGTTAATTTAACACGAAGTCGAGTTTTTCAACATGAGCTTCATGTTAAAATAAGATGATCGATAGTGTTGAAAAATAATAACCTGGCTCGTTTTGTCTAAATAAAATGCAAGCATTTCTTGTAAAATTTGTAGGGCACATTAAAAAGTGGACAATCTATCTATTAATATTAAAAGCTTATATCAAAATTAAAAATATCTGACAATATTAAAGCTAATGCTATAAATAAAATGCCATAAGACTCGTGCAAATCAACATCATTAAATTACCTCTCGCACTCACTATTTAGAGTTATTAATACAATACCTATGGAAAATTTTACAAAAATTGTACAACAACCATTATGCATTTATTCAACTAATCATTCAATTAGCGATCTAGAAAAAAACGTCAAAACACACAAATACACACACACTCATAATATACATATAAGTGTCAAACAGGTGATGAAATATTCCTAAACGAGCATTCTAGAGCTACATATATCCCTATACAATTTTATATATATATTCATTTATACTTATGTAGTTCAATCTACAAATAAAAAAAAAATTAACTCTCGTGCAATAAAATTAAATACACTTATAAATACAAGCAGTCACAGTAATTAGGTAAAACACGGAAAATGCCATGCCGTGAATGTGACGATGCATGAATGGAATGACTTCAAGTGTCTGGCGATTATTATTCATTATTGTTAACATCAAGCTAATGTTCTCACACGCCGGCTGTTTACCGATTAAAATCTCAAGTGGGCGGAGGGGACTAAAATCGTGATGTTTTTTTATTATATTATTTATCGTTGTTTTGTTTTTTGAACTTTGAACAAAATATTGCATGTTGAAAAATAATGATAGGCTATAAGAAAGTGCGCAAATTAATCTACACAGTTGCTAAAATATTCAAAGTCAAATATTTATGTATAAATGACTTGGAAATTAATTAGTAGTATTCAACAAAAAAATCTCCGGAATATTTTTGGTAAATTTGCAAGGGTATAGCTTGTTCTCTTTTATGCTGTTTGAAATTGCCTGGGTCCCGTTTAGGGTACAACTAATTCCTAACGTATTTTTGCCGTATTTTGACATTTATTGCTTGGATATGTCCTCTCGATATAGGATGTATTTCTTCCCGCTAGATGGCGCTGGAGTCGCTTTATTTTAAAAATCCGTATTTATGGTATTTTATTCATACATATATGTTTCACACATAATGAACAACTCTGTTGAAAAAAAATAGCCCGCTAGGTGGCGCTGGAGTCGAGATGTTGACAAAAAGCAGACAAAGTCGCGGGCACTTTCTAGAAATCAATAAACTGTAACTATGGGGTATATTAGCTATTCGGACGGAGCTTGCCGTTGGGTATAATTCGGGAGAGTCGATAGATATTTCATCAACTTTATCGAAATTTGGTAGAGGATTTCGATCAAGTTGAAGAAATATCTATCGACTTTAACGATTTATAGTTGATAGACCTCTATGTAAATTCTGAGTAATTTTAGTATAAGTTTTGTAACAACGAAAATATACAGCTCTGTGGAATATTTAATTTCGCGTGAGTTCGTGCACGTGACGTCTATGAATTGAATTCATACATTTTCCTCAAAATAAAAATACACCAACGGCCACCTGGATGCTGCCATTGTCACATGGTCGTTGCTTATCTAAGAATTGTTTACTCAATTTTTTGTTTTACAGATTAAAATAAAATGTGAGTATAGCGAATGCAAATATTGTTTGAAGTGCACCATGTATATTAAAATGTAACTACCCAGACGGAAATTTATTTATTTAAATGCAATTTAAAGGCTCATTTACACGGGTCGATTTTCTGGTCGGTTTTTATCGAACCACTTGAGTGGAACCCTTAAATACAAGGTGAAGATCGAATTGTAAATCATCCTTAAGAAATACGAAAATTCTTTGTGTGGACCTTCGAGACTAACGAACTTCAGATTCAACAAGTGGTAGCAGACGCCAGTACGTGCTACTAATAAAACCTACACCCCAATTCTGACAGACATCAAGTCATTTTTTTAAATAATTAATTTGGAATTTTAACTTAATTTCCCAGAATATATTAAATATTTGCAAAGTACATAGGTATGCTCATTTAAAAATGGTTAAATGATTAAAAAAAAAACGTCATCGAAGCAAACAAGATAGTTATTTATTTATTTTTATTTTCTGACACTGTCAAATTTAATAAAAATCTAAACAGTTTTGACAGTTGACGACTACTGACGTTGATTGCACATTCAAACAGTGCAGTTCAACACGAGAAACACATAAACTTATCAAAGTCAACATTGGCGAATAATTAATACTCTTAAAAAAATTGTTGCGTAAATAATGTTTGTTTATATTTTCTTATCAATTAATTTCAATCACGAGCTTCAATGTGATTTACTCAGCTGATTAAAAGTGAAAATAAAATACATATACCACTTATGGAGTAAGTGACTTTATCAACCAAATAGCGAATTCGAAAAATATAACTCGTGAATTTAATTAAACTAGGTATATTTCTTCTTTGCCGATTTAATAGTAACATTTGCATTACTCCACAATGTGTGGAACGAACCACTTATATCCTGAAAATGTTCAATACAAAGGAAACTTATAATAGGTCTGACACGGCGTATGATGAACATTTCGACGTGCCATACGTAAACTAACAACAAAAATTTTGTTAATGACGAAAACTAAAGGCAGGTTTTCATTAAGTAGGTCAAATTTTGACGACTTTTATCGACTTTATCGAAATAAGCAGCCAAATCTCGATAAAGTCGATGAAATTTGATACCATTTGACATAATGGAAACCCGCAATAACACTTTCAGTTTGTATCTGACAAAGTAACACTTTTTCTCTGAAGAAAATGTACTACGTAAAAGTGTTAGTTTTCGTCAGACACATAGATTTATTATTCCATTCAATATTAATACATTTTTTTCTGCTCAAATAATAAGTGTCATTATATTAACTGTGACTTTCATAGTTTCAAATTTGTACCTATATGTCAAAAGTTATGTGCCTGTTGGGGGTGTGTCGATTTTTTCTTCTTTTGACATATCCTACGCTGTGTTTCAGTCTAAAAATAAGAAGAAAACATTACCAATTTTCAATAGTCAACTATGTTTGAATATCCACTTTTCATATTCAGGCCGAATCTAAACAATATCTCACTTTTCAGATTTTCTGACTCTCATATAATTTGGGAGCAAAAATTTATGAAAAGGTGAAACGGTTTGCACCGATTCACTAGTGAAAAATCGTTTAGAATTGGCATGATTGTGGAGTAGTTAATTTTTTTAATGCCTAAACATACAATTTACAAAAGCGGGTCAATTATATTGCAATAATCAATACACCATGTTCACATAAGTATTTATACGAACCAGACGTAAATCCGAATAAACTAGCTTATTCACAATTAACTTTAAAATTAAGGTGGCATAGTTTAGCTCTTAAGATTTATTAAAATCAGTTAATTTTTCTGTGAAAATTCTGCCGAATGTGCGTTTTTGTTATCGATAGTCTGTTTTACCGAATTTGGATCGCATTAACTTCATATTTAGTGACTGGTAATTCCGTTTACCTACATACCTTCCAGGTTATCCACGGCTTGTGCGCGTGGCAGTTTAGTCACGATTTGATGTAACAATTTTCAATTTAAAATGGTATGTGATACTACATATAAAGGTGTGGTGCGGAATTTGCACTGTTGAACTAATTAAGCAAATGAATGAGTTTTAGAAAAACAAGTAAGGAAGTCTAAGATCGGGCGAACCGAACATTAAATACTCAGCGGTAGTTTTCAGAACGGACGGCCAAAATCGCCTAGGTTAGTTAAAGGCTATTTTAAGTAAGTAAGTTTTCAGAACGCGATAACAATGATATAGGCTCCAGGAGGATTTACCTAAAAGTTTTTAGTATTTTAGCTATTTATCTTACCGAATTAGGAGATTTTCGATATCGAAAGTGGGCGTAGATGGAGGGCGATTTTATCCAGTTTCATGATGTATACTCCCAACGATACTAGTATGCTTTGTGCCAAATTTCATCGTTTTACCGTAATCAGTTTAAAAGTTACGACCAGTTGTATTTTCAAAAATGCCTCCCGAAAAAGGGGCCGTGGTTATAATCCGATTTCGCCCATTTTCAATAGCAACCTACATTGCGAGAAAGTAACTTCTGTACCAAATTTCATGCACATTTCTCAATTTTTACTCAAGTTATCGTGTACACGGACATGCTTTAATGAACTTTTTTTCAACCTAAGAACTTTTATATATGGAACTCTATCTCTATTATTTTGTGCCGTTACATAGTACTGTTATGTGGGAAAAATTATAATACCCTTGTACTAGTACTAGTACGATGGGTATAAAAACCTATTGGTCTGTGTGCGTGCTTATGTACCCTGCACTTAAACCAACTGGCTTTAAACTACCACATAACTAGTCTGCATTTTCTACCCAAACTAGTCAGACAAATTTATGTATAAGCAACTTATCTCTTTACGTCACGCTTTCATATATTTGGCTTTATAATTGAACAAGTTGTATTTTTGGATTGGTTTAGACATATATATTAAGGGAAAAAAAGTTCACAAACATAACTCACATAGTTTTTGAGATATGAGGTGGTAAGTTTACTAATCGAGGTCCTCATATTAGTCGAACCCGAAGAGTTATCGAAATATGGGATACCTTAAATCTTAAGTTAGATGTCTAGTAATGCAAGAGCAAAAAAAGCATTCAATTCCATTACGCAGTTCTTGAATTATGCGCGCACAAACACAAGGACCGATAGAAATAAAGTTCTAAAAACTTTTGATTTGGATTCTATTGGCTTAAAAATTAGTTTTTCTTGAATATCAGACATCCAATTGTTACAATTTTATTATATGTACTTAAAAAAGGGTAACAGTTAAAAAGTTTACGTTAAACGGTACATAAAAAAAGTTTTACGGAAGCTAGAAAAGGTGGTTAGCTACAGTAACCACCGTGACGAAAAGAGTTATTTGTAACATGGATAATTTTGGACGAGATAATATCAACGTGCCATATGAAAAGTAACACTTTTCCAATTCTGTAAGAATACTCACTTTTATTTTGTGTCTGACTAAAACTAACACTTTTGGCTAGTACATTTTCTTCAGAGAAAAACTGAAAGTGGTACTTTTCGTCAGACACAAATTGAAAGTGTTAGTTTTCGTCAGACACAAAATAAAAGTGTAATAGTACATTTACACCGCAACAAATTTGGCGAAAAAATGCAAATTTGGCGCTTTTTTCCATATATATATTATTTTCCAAATTTGGAATTCCATCACATTTAACCTCATTTGCCGAACAATAGAATCCACGTGTGATAACTTTTGCTCTATGCACAGCTGTAAATTACAATTTGAACTAGTTGTTTTAAGAAAATGGGCCAATTTTACAGGAAACACAGAAGCCTTCTTGACTCTTCTTTTATCATTACTCTACAGGTGTTTAAATCATCACAATAATGCATTTTCCTTCGGTGGCTTTTTGAAAATGCAAATTTGCCAGTGTAAATAGTGTCAACCTTTACTAGCTTTTCTCGGTATTAGGGCGGTTCCGAAATATTGACGACCCTGTGATGACGAAAAAAAGATAAGGCAACTATTTCTTGGCTACTCTAATGTACTTATGCACGTACGTGTAGCTGATTATCGAATAATAGTAATTAAAACTTTCCATTACCTATTTTGTTCGTTTTAATATACCTATGTAATTTTATACATATGCAAATGTGCTTGCACAATCACGTTACACACGCCAATGTTACTCAATAAAGGAAAACGTTTGTCTCGCAGTAATTTTTCCAAACAAATTATGAACGTGATTTTTTCTTAATTTTTACAATTCTACTAATATAGGCGGTCATGTGATTCCAGACTCGTGCCTCAGTCGAACGCGAAAATGTGGACAAATAAGTAAGGTAGTTTAAGAAGGGCTGATTAGAAATAGATATATACCCAGTGCTAAGATTTTAGTGCATCCGACGTATTACATTATTATTTAGACGTTATACACCTCGACCTTAAAGAAGATCTATTTCGCTAGAACTTAATTTAAGTACCCCATAGGATTTCCCACTATATTCCGAGCAGATTAAAAATCCTACAACCTTGGTGCGTGCATTAGCGTTTATCCTTCAGCTTAATTGGTTGATAACAGACTACAGTGGCCCGATTAGTAGGTACCCGGTTGGACGTCGAATGTATGTCTAGCAATTTTCTTATTAACTCAAGGTCCATTCTATATGTGACGCATTTCGACTTCGATTTCAGTAATCCGAAAGCGGAGTTTAAAGTTTTTATTTCAGTGAAAAGAAAAACGGATTATTTTACGTTGTCGGATTCCAGAAATAGGTCGTAAGTAAGGTACCGAGGTAGCCAAAGAAGCGTGTTGACGTCGGTATTCATAATCAGAAAATAGAGACATCATGTTTTATGTACTTGTATAGATCCTACGTCAACTCGAAAAACAGGTCGAAAGATGTCGGTAAAAGTACCGAAAGACGCGATTCGGTTACAGGAATATGAATACGAAATGAAATAATTGGTTTCTGTGACAGAAAATCTTAAGCTGTGATTGCAAATATCTCGCATACCAGTGAAGATATTAGTTTTCCGCCTGTGAACTCGTCAGGGCTGTTAGTTTGAGGAACTACGGATAGTATTGTTCGGCAAATGAGGTCAAATGTGATGGAATTCCAAAATTGGAAAATGAGATTTGTTTGAACAAAAACGCTAAATTTGCCAAATTTGGTGCGGTGTAGAGCTACAATTATAAAGCGTGTAAACGTATAAAGGCTCAAGCCCGAGTTACATACAACCTTGTGAAACTTTGAGAAATGTGCGCCTCGTTTTTGAGAATTTACCAAAATCTCGCTTCGCTTTACGTTCTACAAACTTTGTGTAAAACTGGAACCTGCAAACGACCTGTTTACACGCGTCGATTTTTATCGAACCACTTGTGTTCAACCCTTAAATACAAGGTGAAGATCGATCGAATTGCTGTTTACACGGTCGATTGAAAAAAAGGTTAGAAAAATCGACCCGTGTAAATCATCCTTTAATTTATCAAGCGTGTAATAGTACATTTACACAGCACCAAATTTGGTAAATTTGGCGAAAAATTGCAAATTTGGCGCTTTTTTCCAAACAAATCTCATTTCCAAATTTAGAATTCCATCACATTTGGCCTCATTCGGCGAAGAATACAATCCACAGTTCATCCAAATAACAACCCTGCGGGTGTTCCACATTTAGAATTGCCCAGCAAGAACCTTAATGGGTAATTAACGTATGAAACTTTTGCATTATGAACACCTGTAAATAACAATTTCCACTAGTTTTTTTTTTAGAAAATGGACCAATTCTTCCAAGAAAAGACAGCAGCCTTCTTGACTCTTCATCTAGTATTACTCAACAGCTGTTTAAAACATCACGGTTGCGCATTTTCTTTCGGTGACTTTGTGTTCTGGTAGAAGATTCTTGCAGGAAAGTGAAGCCAAATGCAAATTTGCCAGTGTAAACAGGCTCGAAATGACTCATTCAAATTCGCCAAATTTGGTGCAGTATAAATGTACTATTAAATTATTATTTCACTTTGTCTACGTCAGCTCTGACCCTTCACCTCCGACATATTGTTCGGTCAGGAGTGCCCTTAGCTAACAGCTGGTCAGTCACCTCTGACCTAAGATTCGGTCAGAACTGCCTACCTATTTGAACAGCGAATTTGTCATCTCTGATTTACTTTACGCTCATGCCTGCTATGAATGAACCAAACAGCAACATACAAAATCAAACGTGTAGAAAGGAGATGAGAGATCACACGCATATAGAACTTTCCAACAGAATTGCATTTCGGCCTTCACAACTTGAACTGCGATCTGACGGAAAATTTTGGCACCGATGTCATAGTACATTTATACTGCACCAAATTTGGCGAATTTGAATGTGTCATTTCGAACCTGTTTACACTGGCAAATTTGCATTTGGATTCACCTTCCCTGCAAGAATCTTCTACCAGAATACAAAGCCACCGAAAGAAAATGCACCACCTTGATGTTTTAAACACATGTAGAGTAATAATAAATGAAGAATAAAGAAGGCTTCTCTCTTTTCTTAGTGGAACTGGTCCAATATCATAAAAAAAAAATAGTTGAAATTGTTATTTAGAACTGTGCATAATGCAAAAGTTTTCACACGTTAATTACCCATTAAGGTTCTTGCTGGGCAATTCTAAATGTGGAACACAGGCAGGGTTGCTATTTTGAGGACTTGTGGATTGTATTGCTCAGCGAATGAGGCCAAATGCGATGGAATTCCAAATTTGGAAAATGAAATTTGTATGGAAAAAAGCGCCAAATTTGCAATTTTTCGCCAAATTTACCAAATTTGGTGCTGTGTAAATGTACTATTAAGCGGGAAACAGAATCAGTCCGCCAATACGTCAGTTGCGGGACGTACGTCAATTTTAGAGCAAATTCTATTTTGACGTATCTGGCGTTACGCATACAAACACCCGCAGTCTACTTTGCTGTCAGTTATTTCGACGTACTGACGGACTGATTCTGCTAAAGGCTTTAACGGTGTCGAACTGACTCATTTGAATTACAACGCATTTTAAATTATTATTTCACTTTGTCTACGTCAGATCTGACATGCTTCTTCGTCAGCTCTGACCCTTCACTTCCGACATATTGTTCGGTCAGGAGTGCCCTTAGCTAACAGCTGGTCAGTCACCTCTGACCTAAGATTCGGTCAGAACTGCCTACCTATTTGAACAGCGAATTTGTCATCTCCGATTTACTTTACGCTCATGCCTGCTAAGATTCGGTCAGAACTGCCTACCTATTTGCACAGCGAATTTGTCATCTCTGATTTACTTTACGATCATGCCTGCTATGAATGAACCAAACAGCAACATACAAAATCAAACGTGTAGAAAGGAGATGAGAGATCACACGCATACAGAACTTTCCAACAGAATTGCATTTCGGCCTTCACAACTTGAACTGCGATCTGACGGAAAATTTCGGCACCGGTGTCAGATGACAAAAGTTGTCTACAAGGGAATCTTATTGTCATAACATCATAACTATGTGGCAACTCGACGTTTGCATCCTCTGAATGTCAACATCAAATTTTTGTACATAACCTGAAAGCTTGGATTAACATTGGTGCAAACACGGCTACCCTTTGTTGGGAAATAATTTTTTTTTGTGACGAAATTACATAAATTAAATTAAAAACGCTTTGATTCCATCTTGGCTCTAACTTTGAAAAACAATCATCAAATTGTGTGGTGTAAGTGTTGACAGCTGCAATTATTCCGTGCACAGCGGAGGCCTTGAAATTATGCAACCCACATTTCGTGAGGGGCTGTAAAACGATGTGACCTAGTAATGATTTAATATTTTTTGTTATTTTAGAATCAAAATGGGTAACGCAATTCCCAGTGTCAGCATGCAGGCAGCGCCTCAAATGCCGAAGGATCACGCACACATGGCTGCCACGGGCGCTGCACCACCACCAGAATGTCCAATGCATCAGAAAGGCGCTGCCGCTCCAGCAGCACAACAGCAAACAAAACCCACTACTGCTGCGTCAGCATCTGAATGTCCCGTACAACATAGTGCTACTGATATCAATCCACTCAACATGATGCCACCCGCCAATCAATCACCAGCACCAGATCAACCATTTCCCTTGTCGACAGAACGTCAAACTTCGACAATACCAAAAGTAACAGAAGATGGTACGCAGCAATTTTGGCAATATCCCAGTCAGCAAATGTTTTGGAATGCAATGTTGCGCAAAGGTTGGCGCTGGAAGAATGAAGATATTTCACAAAAGGATATGGGCGATATTATATTCATACACAATGCCAATAATGAGCAAGCTTGGAAGGAAGTACTCAAATGGGAGGCACTACACGCAAAAGAATGTGGAAATCCACGTTTGAAGAGTTTCGGAGGCAAGGCTGCTGATTATAGTCCACGTGCACGTATACGCAGTTGGATGGGGTACGTAGTTTATGCATGTTAGGGTGGGTAAACAAGTAATTGATTTTCGTGTCTTTGGACTGGTACATGATAAATCGAAATCTTTTACGAAGAACGAATAATGAAATGAAAATGCATGTATGTAAGTCCTTATTCGAGTCAAAAATGAAAGACTGCGATGAGCAAAGCCTTCCCATAAATTTTAAAACTCATAGTTGGTCATTATTTCAATTTTTTAAGAGAAATTCGATTTTCTGTATACCAGGGGCCTTATCATGTAATTCGATTCTACAGCAAATTCTATTCGAATAGCATTTACTTTAGAATCGAATTCATGATAAGGCCCAGTCCAAAAAAACGAAAATGGAATTTATTCTGACCCACCCTAAAGCATACTTTTAAGTCTTAAAACTTATATTAATATATGATATATTTTCTTTTCCAGCTATGAACTACCATTTGACCGTCACGATTGGATTGTCGACCGTTGCGGCAAAGATGTGCGTTATGTTATTGACTATTATGATGGTGGCGTTGTAGACAAGGATTATAAATTCGCTATTTTGGATGTACGTCCCGCTATGGATTCTGTTGACAATATTTGGGATCGTATGCGTGTCGCTTACATGCGTTGGAAATTCACTGCATTAGAATCTATATCGGGCAATAGAGCTGAAGCTAGCAGTGGCAAAGTAGATCAGTAAACTAAATTGACTAATTATGAAGTTTTTGAAATATGTAATTGGCAATAATTTAATTTATTTATAGTATACTTGACTAAATTTACTTAGTTACGAAATAATATGTATATACTGACACATCGCCGCACACTTGCCAAAAGCGTGAATTTGTAAATATCGTAAAGTCTGGGTTAATAGACTCACTGAATCAACCATTCAATGGTTAAAAACTGGATTTAGATCCCGAAAAAACATGCGTACAAGGCAAGCAAAATATTTTGAAATCTATAACTTTTCAAAACGCATCAACCGTTACCTCGATTTCAAAGCAATTTTATTTTAATGAACTCATATTTCTGGCAAGTATGCGGCGATATATAATTAAAAGATAGGTTATTAAAATATATATTAGGTGAGGCGAAACGTTATTTAAGCGAATTCGGCGTTTCGTCCTCAATCGACCAATTTATTTGGCGTCAACCACGAGTTGGTTGAATTTCAAATTCTATATGTCGATATACTAGTGTACATATGTGAAATGCAAGTAAAATAAAAATTGTTAAAATCAATGAATTAAAGTTTGTTTGACTGTTTTTTTTTTTTTTTGTAAAAATTAGTTAATTATTTTTTTATTTCTATTCAATCTCTTCTGTGGTTGTATATTGTTCATTCGGCAGTTGGCCGTCTATGACGATTTCACTTGGAATGACCCGTATGACTCGAGTCCACCTCGAAATTACTTGCTCTCTTCTTCGGCTGTTTCAGTGATTGAATATCAGTAAGGCAATTCACAGGCCGACAGCTGACAGGCGTTTACCCACTCGTTGTAATTACAGGCCGCCTATTAGGGCCCTTAAAATTAATCGATTGTCGTTTTTTTATACAGAAAATCGAATGTGATTATTCGAAAATAGTTTATTCGAATATTGGTATTCTGATTTTTACTATTCGAACACTGCCGCACGCACCGGAATTTTTAAGAAAAACCAATTTTTCAAATCATAGACCAACTTGTGCACATCTCCCTTACTATTGCATATCTTGCTTCTTTATTTCTTTATCAATATTGTAACAGTTCGTACAATTCTTTTACATTCGGAATGCGCAACTAAATTAACAAAGATCAAATTATAATATTTTTAAATAGAACTAAGGGAAGAATAAACAATAATTAAATATTTAATATGATTTGCCAATTAATTAACTGAATTTAAAATACAAATTACGCATTATTATTTATTAACACAATTGTCGTCTTTAAATTTTCATTCGGTTCCTTTTTTTGTTTGTTTTTAAGTATTTAGGTAGGTAATTCATTTAGTTTTTTTAATTTACAAATATAAGAGGCCACTTGCAGCAGCATGGGCCATTAACGTATTGGCAGCTTGTTTGGTTTCCAAAGTTAGACGTGTCTCGTTTAACCAATCACATGCAACACTACGTGGTCCACCTTGTAATAGATTCATATATTTTAGTGCTTGCATTAGATCGCCACGATCAACAAAGTATCTGTAATATGAAGATGTTTTAAATTTTTTGTGTAAGCACAAATACCGTCTAATAAATCAACTCACCTAGCTCTATTTAAAATATCGTAAGTATCTAATTTGCTATAATCAAAAGGTTTATTTTGCAATTCATCTTGGGAAATAGGATCATCAGGCTTCAGTATGAATAGCGATTGCAAATAGGAAAGAAAATATACTGGTAGACTAGCACCACCCTCCGGCACCATCGCTAGCTTGCGTGCCACACTCTCGACATTGATGAAACGTTCACGTAAAGCCTCCTCTGTGAAAACGCCACGTTCACTAGCCGTTGATGGTAAGTTTTGTAGAACAACCGAAACAAGCTCGTCACCCTCTGCAAAAATTAAAAAAAAAAATAGTTTTGATTAGTTGCACATCATAGTTAATAAGAAGAGAATATCGTACCAGCAACTTTTGAGATCGCTTTAATTTCGCTCTTCAGTGGCCGCAATTTGTTACGCCAATGTACGCCGGGCTCAGCAGTGCTAACTGTAGCCCATAAGGCCTGACATGCGGCCCAAAGTGCCTGAGCTTGGTGAGCTGAACGTTCGGCCTCAGCACGAGCTGTAAATAATAGTTTCATACAATTATTATAAAAATGAAATTATTATGAAATTTTTTATCATATTCGAGTCTTTTTCCAATGAGTCGATTTCGAGTCTCGAGTTTAATCGTGTAAGTGATCAATCAGTTTTATAATCACCCAAAGTGATCACAAAAGACTCAGTAGTGTTCAATACTGAAGCAATCATTCAAACTTTTTTATAGGCATACATATTCTTTTTACCCGAAAGGCGGAGCTCCCGACGGAGGCTAATGAAATCGATCATGAGAGTATTCAATCGACTTTATCAGAAGTTTGTAGTAAATTTCGATAAAGTCGATACAATCTCTATAGACACTGCGTCGGATTAGCTGATAGATCTCTAAATAATGGCTTGTCTAGGTTGAGAAGCTCTCTAGATATTTGAATAGTTCGAATACTCGAAGTTTCGACTGTCGACTTTTTGATACTGAAAATCGAGACTTACTATTCGATGAGCTTTGAATATTCGATAAACTGTTAAAAAGTGTGTACCCGGCAAGTAATCGAATATTCGAACATAACCGGACGATTATTCGAAAAATCATTCACAATTCACCACGCAAGATTATTCGAAAATAGGTATAGGCAGCCTTCGCCTTATTCGAATATCAAAAGCTCTACTAAATATATATCAATTTTTAGGATGCACTTTATACCTTTTAGTTCGTCATCAATTTCTTAATGAGTAGCATTTGTGAGAAAATTTATATTTTAAGTAAATGTGTTAATTTGCGTGCAAAGAAAAGCAACATTAAATAATTACCTTGCAAAGCTGCATCCATACCACGCATCTTGCCAACCATTGCAGCCAATTGTAATTTATAATTAGCTTTCTCCGTTGCCAGCTTATCCTCGAGTTCACGCGAGAAACTACGCTTCATTTCACTCTCCTTTAGAGATATAGCATCATTCAAGTGATCGATATGCGCTTCTGCCTGTTGCTTCAATTGTTGACGTAATTGTTTTTCAGCATCTGCGCGTATTTGAAAAATTTTCTTTTGATTCTCAAGCGCCAATTTGCGTTTTTCCGCTTCTAACATGTAGTCGAGCTGCGCTTTAACCGCTTCTGAATCACTATCACCGCGGAATGCTTCGACGGCACGTTTTAGCCTCAATTCACCGTCGGTTTGCAAACGTTGTAGCTCTTTCTGATAGGCCAACACATGCGAATAGGCATGCATTATGAACAAGTCTAAATCTTCTTTGGAAAGATTCAATTTTTGATCGGACAAATTAAGACCGGGAAATATTGATTCAATCTCTTCAATGAAATAATTGCGTGCCTTTTCAACCTGTAACCAAATAGAGTTGTATCATATTTATAAATGTGCCTTTTTAGTATTTTAGTATTAACTTACATTGCGCCAGTACTTTTCAGACATGGTAGCAAGGTCCTTGTGTTTGTATAGCTCATCTTTGACATGGTTAATGTGCTCCATCAACGACGTTATTTTCTTGCGTATGCTGACTATTTGCTCATGATTATCAGCGTTGGCTGCTTTGCTTAGTGCTACCTCACATTTTTCTATATTATTAAAAAAAAGAAACTTTAACAAATCAGTTGATTTGATATATTTTCATATATTCACCAATTTTTGCAATGGCTTCACGTGCCAATTTCTCAGCTGTAGCAACGGAAGTATCACGCGCACTTGTGCGGTTTCTCAAAGAAGTCCACATCGTAGTGTCCACATTTTCAATTGCATCATCAACCACTTTGCGCACGTCATTATTGAAGCTGCAAGAGAAAATTTTAACTAATGCCCAAAGGAAAATCTGTTCAAATACCTTTTTAGGATACCAATAGCTGCATTATACTCCTTGACTGCTAATGATGCAGCTACTTCTACAGCATTCTCCAAGTCTAATACATCTTTTGGCAAAGCTTCGGGTTGTTTAGCAATTTTAACTGGTTCGCTAGGTTTGGAGGCCTTTGCTGCCGGAGGTGCTTCTTTCGTAGCAGTTGTAGTGGCCTTTAAACAGATTTATTGTTTTAATATTTTAAATAATTATACTTAGATGCCCGGAACTGTGTTAAATGAATGTGCTAGAGTACAACTTGTTCGTCAAAACATAACTAACTTTTTTCTCGATTACCCCAGGAGCCATCTCATCTTCTCTCGCCTCTGTTCAAAGTAGCGCTTGTTGGCAACAGTGCTTCTCCGTCGAATTTCTCGACTTACACTATGTTCGGTGTTATTGCCGGGGCCGTATCGCTGCATTCGATCCGTGATTGAATAATGTTTTTCAAATCACAATATCTGTGAACTATTAAGTCGATTTGATAAAATATATTGTCCAGTAGTTAATAATAAGTTTGAGTGAGAAAAGATTTCCTCCACGGATCAAATGCGGCGTTATACCCAAATATAAGAAGTTCCTCGCGGTTTCAAATTTGTATCTATGAAGAGTGGCGTGGTTGTCAAGGCGCATATACGCCGATTCTTTCTTTGATGACAACAAATACTATACCAGTTCAGGGCATCAAAAATAAGCTTGCTAAAAACAACTTACGGGTTTCGAAGATGAAGTGGTTTTGGTAGGCACCTCAGATTCTGAAAAGTACAAAGAATTCCCTTATTAAATTCCTCATTTCATTTCAAAAGACTTACGTTTCGTGGCTGGTTTATCACTTCCTCCAAACCAACCAGTCACGGTAGAGCTTGCACTTTCAACGGTTTTCGAAACAGTATCAATTTGCTTTCTTACGCCATCAAATTGTTTGCTTATGTCTTCAATGGGATCTTTTGATTCCAATGCCACTTTGAGAACATATTCTGCGCCAGGAACATTTTGCTCCACTTGCTTTCGAAATTTCGGGTCGTATCTGAAATATTGTAAATGTGGCTTAATACATATGTATAAAATAGAAGAAAATGCTGAACTTACTTTGCATATCCAATTACGCCGCCAACAGCAACAAGAGGTGATAGAAATACCAGCACTTTACCGAAGCCAGCTTCACGCACATTTGGCGGTAGACCATTGCTGTAATTTTTGCGACTATATTGGCTCAGTGTTATCTAAAAGACATACAAATTATTATTTAAAAATGGAAATAAGCGTGCTAGAGGTTCCAGGGAAAATTGCTGAGGAGCGGAACAGCAAGTCACTTTCTACAGTTTACCAAAATTGTGCCAATAAATTCCATGCCAAATTTAGAAATGCCTCAGCAGCCAAACATGTATTTTTCAAGGCTGCGAAACATTGTTGTCATGCCTCTCATGCTAGGAGGGAATGACATGGTTTGTTGGCAGTTGGTACGAAATAATATCTCACTATCTATAACCTTCGCTAAAAAGTACTTTCTTTCTCAAAGTACTTCCTTTTTTAGATAGCATTTAAAGGGATTGGATAAATTAATGGATGACATAACTATTTGCATGGTTGTGCGGGTGGTGGGGGGGGTATTCGTTTTTTATGTGACAGTGGCCGTAGTACCTCGCGCACCAATTGCCATCAAGGTTCTGCAGTAATTTTTGTTGTTGTAGCACTCACCTGTATAGCGTCTCTGCATGGCCTTTTCAATGCTAGACGATACATGTTGGCTTAAATTTTGGAATACTCAATTTCGTGGCTATAATTCCAATTCGTTTACTAACCGGCGCTGGACGTCCTCCCGCTGTCGTGACAAAACCAAAAACTTTTTTCTGCTTTGCTCCAAAATAAATGTCAAATAACGAAAGAAGGAACGAAGAAAAGTCGAATGATAAAACAGCCCACACAAGCCGATAAAGCAGTTCAAAAATATGTCAAAATCATATGGATTTGCAGCTATTTGGATTTGGTTATGGAATCATATTGAGATTTCTTCAAAAATAAAAGATTTGGCCAAGTTGTGTGAAACAGGACATTAATTGCAGGAATGTTACGTGCAATATTTGCAAGTGGTAAGTAAAGTGAATATGTTTATTGATTCATAATAACAAATAAAACCGCTCATTTCATTTAGCGGTACGCACATCTGCGTTTCTTAACAGAGCAAGCCACTTTGTAGCACCAACACAACGTGCACTTTCGCACCGGGCATTTCATCCATTAACTAGTTACAATTCAACGCTGCTCAACAAACTTGCAATAGGTAATGTACAACCACTGCAAGCCAGTGTCATCCCAGCATGCTCTACGCTCCAACAACAACCAGTGCGTTCGTTAACAAAATTCTCATTGATTAAAGGAAAACGCAAGTCTGTAAAGGCTGTGCTGAAACGTTTCAAACGTCTAGATTGGGGCATGTGGATACGCACACATTCAGGTCGTCAAAAAAAGTTGTTCAAAAAGTCACCAGAACTACGTCGAAGACTACGTCAACATATTTTTACAAATTCCACGCAAAGTTATTTGCTTGACAAAATGGTAACGAGTTTTTGGCGTCGTCCCAAATATTATATAGATGATCCGTATGCGCCATATCATAAACGTGATGAATTCTTTGCAACCAAAAGCAAAACATTCAAGGTATAAGATGAAGAAAGTGTAAATTAGAGATGCTTCATATTTGCAGAATGATCTAGCGAGCAAGCTTATGTATTTCGTTACATTACATAGACGTAATATACAGTTAAACATAACTATGATTTGAATTAATAATTTTGTTAATAAACTCTGAAGGGTCCTAAGAGTACTGCTAAAGTGTTATAAATTGGTCGGCTTGAATCCCAGGTCATGCCACTACTTGAATCATACACCAATTCAGGGGGGTTATGTGATTTGACACCTTTCGAATCGCTTTTCCTTTCGGATCGGATTACATGAACGTGCCCCAGGTGTATATCTTAAAAGAAAGATTCCAAAAATGATGTACAATATGCATTTTTACTTTATTTTTTATAGTTACAAAAATTTACATTTTCAAAAATATTCCAATTGCACAAAAATTTAACAAATCACAAAGTTTCCATATATTATGCATTTAAATGCACGACCATTTTATGCTTATCTAAAGGCGATACAAGCTACACATTTAAGTTTTTAGTTTCTTCAAGTATCCGCTACCACTTTGTTAACCATTTTACCTAAACATTGTATTTCGGTTTCAATAACATCACCCACTTTCAAATATTCCGGTGGATTACGGTACATGCCAACGCCTTTGGGTGTTCCTGTTAAAATAATATCACCTGGCATTAGCGTGATGCACTGCGTTAATCTATGTATAACATCGTCAATCCTAAATATCATATCTCCAGTGAAATTGTTTTGCTTCTCAACACCGTTGATTACTGTACGCATTTGAAGGTCATACACGTCTCTGATAACGCTCTTGTGCACAATTGCTGGTCCCAATGGTAGAAATGTATTCATCGACTTGCCAATCAAGAATTGACCACCATTACGTGATTTCTGCCAGTCTCTAGCTGATATATCTTGGGCTATGGTATAACCAAACACATAGTCCATAGCTTTTTCTTTTGGCACCTTATTTGCTTCCTTTCCAATAACGACAGCTAGCTCCACCTCCCAATCCATTTTCTACAACAAAAGAGTTAGAAAGTAACTTATTAGTATAGTAGAAAAATAAAATACATAATAGTAGGTACTTATATGAACGGCTTGTATATGCGGCTCATATTATTATCTTATCAGATATATACGAGCATACATACATACTATTTGAATAACAATGATGACGATATTATGCATTCATATACTTACGGTCGTTATCTTATGCGCTATAACATCCCCTGTGGGCCCTGTCAATGCCGTATTAAACTTGCTGAAAAACATGGGTTCCGAGGGTGCTGGTCTGTTTTGTTCCTCACAATGATCTTTATAGTTTAGTCCAATGCAAATGATTTTCTGTGGATTTACAACAGGCGGTAACAGAAGATGGTGTGAATCTGTCATATCCTCAGTTTTAAGACCACTTAGTTTACGTTGAATTTCCTCCATTGAAATATTCTGCGATATGAACTTAACCATATCGTTGGATATACAAGCTCCGCCGGATATTTCAGTGAGCTTAGAGCCATCTTCTGAGACTACACCAAGTCTTCTACGATTATCATTTTTACGCAAAAATTGTACAAAACGCATTTTTGGTGAAGGCTTCTTGTCAGCGCTTAAACAAAGAACAATAAATGTTATATATAGCTATAACTCAAAGCGTAATGTTGTAGTGAAGAAAGCTTCTATAAAACCACTTGATTTTGTTCTCCGGCTCACCTTGAACTCTTTAATCGTATGAAGTGAAATATGAAATTATGGCCAAATGAAGTTTTTGCGCAGATGCCACGCAAATTTCGCCCGATACTTAAAGACATCCGATAATATAATTAGTAAACCTTTAGCAAGAAAACAATGCCGTTGCAATTTTTTGATTTCTGAACCATAAATTTTGCTTAGAATTAAAAAAAATTGAAATTTTGGTTTATTTTTTTTATTTTTTTTTACAAAAAGTTTAGAAGAAAATGTCAGTTAATTAACTTGTCAATTGGGGAGACATAACAGCTGTTTCAAAGAAATGTCGATAATGAAGTTCAAAATAACAGTGATGGCCAAATAAAATGATTAAACAATGATGATGCACCAACGATTTTGAGGGTAGGGATTGCCCTGCAAAAATCGTTGGAGCATGTGTTCCAATTTTGTGATATTGGAGTACTCCAATAGTAATCCTTTGCAATGCCTCATTGGACCACCTGCAGCTTATTGAAAGCCGATCATTGCTCGTGCGTTGTCTACAAAAATTACTACCCATTGTTGTTGAACTGAGTTGCCATGAAACAAATTGTTTGTAAATTAAAATAAAAAAATAAAACATCAAATTAGAAACAATAGCAGAGAAAATGCGGCCATTTGGATTTATTTGAGAAATATTTGAATAAACCAAGTTTCTTTACCTTTTTTGGTTTATTTTCCGATTTGGAAAGTACTCTACGGTAGATACTTCAAGAAGTAACGAGTTTGAAGTACTTTGCAGAGTCCAGATAACAAATTTTCTAAAATTTGACACACCAAAACTGTAAAAATGCATGTAAAAATAGTAGGGTTATTTAAAGTGACATACATTATTTGGCATAGAAGCGTCGAAAGTGAGATCATAAGAAAGGTGTAAAACTGATAATATGAAAGATAAAAACGAAAAAGCTAAGGAGACAGATGAGAGATATAAATTTAAAAACTATGGCTAGCGTTTTTTGCTCTCCTGACAAGTTCTGATTTTGTAACTTAAGCGGGAAACAGAATCAGTCCGTCAGTTGCATGACGTACGTCAATTTTAGAGCAAATTCTACTTTGACGTATCCGTCGTATCTGGCGTTACGCATACAAACACCCGCAGTCTACTTGGCTGTCAGTTGTTTCGACGTACTGACGGATTGATTCTGCTGAACGCTTTAGAACGTTATTCGCGATGAGCCTTCAATTGTCATTTATTGCCATAGCTGACACATTAGGATGTAATGATTTTAACAAATGATGAATTTTCCAAACTTGGCATAATTGGAATGCGAAATAAAATAAAAATGTTTAATATCCAAAAAAAAATTTTTTTTTTCAGTTGAACCTTTGCATAACGCCAATATTTGGTATAAGCAAGTCTCTAAAGTCATCAAAATAAAATTGGAAATGCTTCAAAAGAAGCGATTAAATAAATTTAGCTGCAAATAAAAAAATTAGTATACAAAATTACCAGGAGAAGATTTTTATGTGTACACGGCGGCCGCCGTGGTGTAGCGGTTAATTGTTCGGCCTTCTACACCAAGTCGTGGCGGTTCGATGCCCGGCAAAAGTAACATCAAAAATTATTTAGAAAAAGAATTTTTCTAAACGGGGTCGCCCCTCGGCAGTAGTTTGGCAAACTCTCCGGGTGTATTCCTGCCATGAGAAGCTTCCCAGCAAGCGCCGTTCGGAGTCGGCAAAAAACTGTAGGTCCCGCCAACTTGTAGGAAAAACTCAAAAGCAACACACCACAAGTTGGAAAGAGAAGCTCGGCTAAAAATCTCGTTAGAGGTTATGATAACCTGTTGGTATATCGCCGCCATTAGTTTTTTTAATGTACATTAGAGCTTATCACCAAAAAAAAAGTCGACCGTACCTCCCCTCATATGAAGTGTTTTTGAAAAACATTTAAAAAAATTTTTTTTTTTCTGGCAACCCTAGATGTCGCCCAATTGCATTTTTCTTCATATGTTCGGCATTTGTTGTCGGACTTTAAAGTTGATACACCAATTTTTTTGTCTCAAGGAGTGGGCTTTTCCTTAAAAAAAAGCTCATTGATTTCAGGCGCTCCATTGTGGTACCTACCCAACATACCTCAGTTTCTACCACGACCTAATGTCAGTTAATTGAAGACCGTAAAAGATTTACGATTTTTAAGGGTCAGTTACATAAGGCTTTATTTTGACTTTACCTCAAACTTTGACTTTGACAGAAAAGTTCAGTATACGTATTTAAACGAAGCATGGCAAATTCGAGACCTCAAAGTTGAAGCGAGGTTGAAATTTGGCAAGCTCTCAAATTTTGCTTGCTTTGCTTGCTTTGACAATCAGATGTTGATGACTTTGCTTTAATTAAAGAATAAAAAGTTGGAGAAAATAATAATTCATTCATTTTTTCTCTATTAAATTAATAAATTAACCAAAACACTCTGAATGCAAGGAAATAAATAACGAACACAAATGTATAAAAGAGAAGCGTCAAGGCGTTCATTGTAGCATACCTCTGAAGTTGGACGCAAAGTTTTGAGGTAGCAAATGTCAGGCGAGGTTAACAAAGCTTTTCAACGACCACTCCTAAAGGGTCGAATACATAAAGCTTTGTTAACCTCGCCTGACACTTGCTACCTCAAAACTTTGCGTCGAACTTCAGAGGTATGCTACAATGAACGCCTTGACGCTTCTCTTTTATACATTTGTTTTCGTTATTTATATATTTGCATTCAGAATTTTTTGGTTAATTTATTAATTTAATAGCGAAAAAATGAATTAATTATTATTTCCTGCAACTTTTTATTCTTTAATTAAAGCAAAGTCATCAACATCTGATTGACAAAGCAAGCAAAGCAAGCAAAATTTGAGAGTTTGCCAAATTTCAACCTTGCTTTAACCTTGAGGTCTCCAATTTGCCATGCTTCGTTTAAATACGTATACTGAACTTTTCTGTCAAAGTCAAAGTTTGAGGTAAAGCCAAAATAAAGCTTTATGTAACTGACCCATAAGAACAACTTAAATTGTCAAAGTTGGATACTTATCATACATTTACACTGCACCAAATGCGTCGCATTTGGCGAAGTTATTTCGAGAATGTTTGTCCGCAGAATGAATTTGTTTGCCAAATTAGATGAATTTAATTTAATTTGACCTAATTTGGTGATCAAATTCAATCTGCGGATGAACGGTCTCGAAAAAACTGTGACGCATTTGGTGCAGTGTAAACGTAGCTTTAACTTCAACTTAAGTCTCGCTAAAAAGTTGTTGGTAAAACGCAAAATCTTAAACTAAACTGAAGTTCGACTAAAAAATGTATTGTAAAACCGACCCTTAGGCATTTTTGCATGTTCGGGCCGCGCTTTTATATAAATTCACTTCCCGAAACCCAAAAAGAAAAACAGAATAAAAATTGTGCATACTTCTCGCAGTAGATGTATGTACATATGTATCTTTAATACTTTCGGTGGGTCCCACGAACGAGGTGCGCGAGTTAAAGAAAAACTAAGACACTGTCTTTAGAGTAAAAAGGAAACGTCTTTATCCCACGACAATCAACGCTTTAACTAACATAATCTATAGTGGTTTGATTAATTTATAGTCATGAGTAAACAAAAATTGATACTCTAATACATCACACCACATTTGGCAAATAAAACAATAACTGATATCCTTAATACATATTTGTTGGTAGCTTTGGTGCACTGATATATTTAGGCAATTCACAAGATCTCCTATTCGCGTATCTGCTATTAGTTTAAAACTGTCATCATTTCCATGCAGTCATTTCTCATATAAAATTTGAATAGCACAATAAAATTAAGCAATATACGTATTAGACCTCTGCATGACTCCATCCAAAACGTCAAATGAATCATTCATATTGAATTTGAATTGAATTGAATTGGCTGTGCTTTGCTTTGAATTTGAATACCTGGCTGTTTGAAATAAATGTCTACTTTGAATATTGAAAAAATTTCAAACGAAATTGAATTCATATTTTGACATTTTTTTTTTTAGATCTATGAAGATATCCCAACAATCATTTCGGTAAAAGTTTTTTAGAATTGAATGTTGGATTGTAAAGTTGAATGCTACATGTGCATTTCCTACATACATATACCTTCAAAATGGACTTAAGTGTGTGAACAAAAGTTTTTAATTTTTCTGTTAAAAAACATATTGTCAGTGATTCTGCAAAACGACGTAACGGCATTTTCAAAACGGTGTATGCGACATTTCAGATTGGCGGTTTTTCAATTACAAATTATGAAATTTTGATGATTTTTCAACGCAAATGTAGTTTTCTTGAGAATAAAGGAACCAGTCTTAATTGCAAGGGCTATAAAAGTGTTTGTCACAAACGTCGTTTACGCGGTCTCTTAGATGTCCGATGAGTGGTTTTGCATAATGACCGACGATATCCATAATTGTATATTCCCATTTTTGTATACAGATTATAATATATTTTTTTGCTTTGGTTTTTTCAAGCATTTTTCTGAATTATTTCAGGATTGAAAACCAAATGCATGGGTATTTATAGCAGGAAACTGAACCAAGAACTTTTAGCCAGATGTATTTCTAACGCTCACAAAACTCAAAACTCTACAATTACAAATAAAATACTTTATGTTCTATAAAGCCAAAATTATTAATACTCTACACCTTTATAAAAAAATATGTGAAATTGTAAGCTGTGTAGCCAATATATTTGTTTTGAATCAGAATGAATAAAATTATTTTCATTCATTCATTCATATTCTTGTTTTTTTTTCAATTATGAAAATTTTAGGCAAAGTGAATATTCAAAATATAAAATATTCAAGGCAGAGTTTTTTGGTTCTTCAAATGGAAAATTCAAATTTACTGAATTCTATTGTACTCAAAGTTTGAATCCATTCATGCAGGGCTCTAGTATGAACATTTGTACTCAAAGTTTGAATCCATTCATGCAGGGCTCTAATATGTATATATATCAAGTGCACTATTTTGTTTATCAATTTGTTTTGTTTTAATGTAATTTTTTCTTTTCAATTTTCATTTCAATTTGTTCACTTTGAAAATTAAAAGAAGCAGGAAAACAAAAAATTAACAATTTCCTAAAAAGTTTCTACAAAAATTAAATTTATAGTTTTCAGATACGATCATAGTGCTCACAAGAGCTGTGTTATCAAAATAGTGCAATAAACAATAAGACATCTTGTGAATTGCCTAATTGTTTACACTGTAAACTTTACAGGCATTAACTTAGGTAGGCCCTATGCTTCAATAGGAGTGAAGGAAATTGGTGATGCTAAATAACTTATGTTTGTACGTATGTAACTATGTATGACCAAAAGGTAAGTATTCAAATTAATAACAAAATAGGTAAGTACATAATTGTGCATAATATTGAACAGGTAATTATAATATATAATGTGTGTAGGTTTTGTAGGTTTTATGTGTTAAAAGAACTAGTATTTCTCTTAAAAAGAGCCTGATGGTTATTTTAATTAATATCTTTAATATAAATATTTATTTACGAACCATTTCATTATATAAAATTAATTCAATGTTAAACGAGATGAATATTCAAAAAACGATATTTTCAATATGAACAAATTATTTTTCAACTCAAACCGCCTACTATCAATTTCATTATTTTAAAAGCTTGATAAAGTTGCGACATACAGTAACATATATCACTGTTGTGATACAAAACGATTTGTTTATGCAATGTTTCTTCATCTTCTATTTCGGTTACAGGTTGAGTGGATTTAACAAATTTTATTTTATTATCAAGCGAAAACATCGAGATTAATATTAGTTGAATTTTGTGATAATCTTTGTCTGGTACTTCAGAAAAAATTCCTACGCGACCGATTTTAATGTTGTTTTTCAAAGTGTTTCTAATTATATTTGCGTCCTCATGAGGATTTATTTCAATTGTTTTTCTTTTATGCATTACTTTTATGCAAAATCTGTAGTAGACAGATCACGCATTCCGACAACCATGTATTTGTAATTTAATTTGAAAAAAAAAAAAAAGTTGTTTTGTCAAATGACCTCACGTTTTTGAAAGTTTCAGACTGTTTAACTGACTTTTCTCCTCTCACTTTCATCGAGTTTTTTTTTTAATGAAACTTTTTAATTAAAATTTTGTAAACAATCAATTTTATGAGGCTTTATAGCGATCTGTGGGCTATTTTTGATACTGCGTGCTGCTTGAAGGGGAAGCCGTCGAGGTGTAGTGGTAGCTGGTATAGTACTAGGGTTTCCATTCGTACTGATTTTGTCAGTACATGTACTGACGTCGTTCTAAAGTACTGATTTTTCAGAAAAAAAAAAAATCAGTACGTTTTTTCTTCCGTATAAATTTAAACACAGCTTCGCCAGTTAAAGAAAACCTAAGACACTGTGTTTAGAGTAAAAGGAAAACGTCTTTATTCTACGACAATCAAAGCTTAAACTAACTTAATCTATAATGGTTTGCTTATTTATAGTCTTGAGCAAATAAATATTGATACTCTAATACATCACGCCACATACAGATATATGTATTCTATGAATACTAAGCCAATTTATTTGGTTTAAAAAAAAATTTTTTCGGGTTGGTGTCGAAATTCTGTATGTACAAAATTCTAAAAACAAAATTCTGCTTTTTTTAAATTTTGCTTTCTAAAATTCTGCTTTCAAAATTCTGTATTAAAATATAATGTTAACAATGTTAAAGAGGTCATGCGCACCTTTTCAAAATAATTACATGGCCTCTTTAAAATTGCTACCATTATATTTTAATACAGAATTTTGTAATACAGAACATTGTGCGATATTCTGAAACGTTCTAAATATTTCAGTTTTTATGGAAACATCAATTTATCGTTACCTCAACTATTTCAGTATCGAAAAAGTTATCGAAAAAGCCACGCATTACTTTCTGAGAGGTTTTTTGGGATTATTTTACTGTTTCAGAAGTAAACGTCTTTTGAAAAAAAAACAGATTTTATGCGCTGTTTTGAAAACGCGTTTTACGCTCTTTTCAAATGCACATATCCGATTTTGCAATGAACACGACGCTATATTAAGATATGTCTCCATATTTTCACATATTCCAATTAATAAAAAATATCGAATTAATTTAATAAATGATGTGTAAAATTCGCGCGGCCTTTTTTCGACATTTTTTTCGACTTATCGTACCAGACCCGACGGAAAACACAAAACTTGAATAAAGCAGAAACATGCAGAATTTTGAAAAAGCTGAATTTTAAAAAAGCAGAATTTTAAAAAAGCCGAATTTTTTTGCAATTTACAGAATTTTGTCACCCAGAATTTTGTAATACAGAATAATGACACGCTCCCAAATATTTCATTACCCCAAATTAATAATGTGCTAGAGGGAGACAAAAACTCACACGGACACAGTTGTTGATATCAACGTTTTCTTATTCCCCGTATGAAATGATTGAAGCGGTTATCGTTTAGCTGGCAGCAATGACAATCAAATGTTGTATCAAAGGATTGTCATCTGTCTTGTAGGGTAGGTTTCCCGTCAGAAAAAAAATTTCAAAAGTCCCAATCAATCCCAAGTGTTCTAAAAAAGTTGTTTTGGGTCAATGTTCAAAATTTGAGGTTTTTTGGATTTTTCTCGGAAACGGTAAACTTTTTCGAAAAATGACCTGAGACAAAGTTGTAGACTTTTAAATTACCTTGTTAAACAAAATATCAGAAATAAGTAAATTGAATCCAGAAAACGCGGCCCAGAAGCAGCTTTTTATTTTGACAGCTAAAATGACTGTTCGCGTCAGTTCGCGTTCTTATATGTCACTAAAAACCATAAAGGGTCGAATACATAAAGCTTTGTTAACCTCGCCTGACATTTGCTACCTCAAAACCTTGCGTCCAACTTCAGAGGTATGCTACAATGAACGCCTTGACGCTTCTGTTTTATCCATTTGTTTTCGTTATTTATTTCTTTGCATTCAGAGAGTTGAGTTTGCCAAATTTTAACCTTGCTTCAACTTTGAGGTCTCCAAAATGCCATGCTTCGTTTAAATACGTATACTGAACTTTTCTGGCAAAGTCAAAGTTTGCGGTAAAGTCAAAATAAAACTTTATGTAACTTACCCTTTATGTATGCGACAATGAGGGAATCGTGACGCGTTAGACACGGTCACTTCGAAATGTATTGCTCTTGGCCGAGTCATTATAAAAAAAAAACAACCCGGGTCGTTTCGGTACGAAGAGTAATGTACAAGTACAAATACCGTTCTCGCAGGACCGGCAATACGTGAAAAGCGACCCTTTAGTTTGCTTGAATTACGTGCAGTGTTTTTGAATGTCATGGCAACCCTAGTAAACGGCTGTTTGTCAGCTGTCATTCCGCAGTGATTAGTGGAATATTTCCACTGGAAGGCAACAAATCAATTTGCAATTTGCTTGATTTCGACTTTAATTGAACGAAGCAAAATTTCCGATTTTTGCACGGTTTTTTCAACTTGGGACACTTATCAACAAAAACATGGCAATGCTAGCAAGGATCTTTGGCAGAACCCTGATGCAGGTAAGTCGCTTTTGAGCTAATTATTGCTGGGGCCAATTTTATACAATTCGCGCATCTTACATAAACATCTGCATCTCGTTGTAGCGCAAATGTTTAAAAATGAATTTAAGGTTATAAAATAGGATGGAAAAAGTATCCTTGCTACCTGTATGGTGAAAGTTTAACAAGTATTAATATTTTTCAGGCAACTGCGGCGCGATCCATACACACTACATCGGCAGTTAATCAGGTGAGCTACTGCAAATATCTAATGCAAATTATATTTGTTTATGGAAATTTCCTTATTTGGTGAAAAATAAAAAATTATTTCCTCTTATCAGGATTCTAGTGCCATTGCAGGCAGCCGTGTCACTTGCACCCTAATTCCAGGTGACGGTGTTGGTCCCGAATTGGTCTATTCATTGCAGGAAGTCTTCAAGGCAACCAATTGCCCAGTCGATTTTGAAAATTATTTTCTTTCGGAGGTCAATCCGATTTTGAGTGCCAAATTGGAAGATGTAGTTGCTTCAATTCAGAAAAATAAAGTTTGCATTAAGGTAGTATTTTTTAAATTCATTTTCATTGCATTTCTATACAAATTTCTTCATAATTTCAGGGCATCTTAGCTACCCCAGATTACAGCGTTGCTGGTGAGCTGGAAACGTTAAATATGAAATTGCGTAGACATCTTGATTTGTATGCCAATGTGGTGCATGTTCGTAGTTTACCAAATGTGAAAACTCGCCATCAGAATATTGATTGTGTTATCATTCGTGAACAAACTGAGGGCGAATATTCAGCGTTGGAGCATGAATCTGTGCCTGGTATTGTCGAATGTCTTAAGATTGTAACTTCCAGAAAGTCGATGCGTATTGCCAAGTTTGCTTTCGACTATGCTACCAAGAATAACCGTAAGAAGGTTACCGCTGTGCACAAGGCCAATATTATGAAGTTGGGTGATGGTTTGTTCCTTAAATCTTGTGAACAGATGGCTCAATTATATCCACGCATAGAATTTGAAAAGATGATCGTGGACAATACAACTATGCAAATGGTTCAAAGACCAAATCAGGTACATGGTTAATTTTACGATTTATATGGGGGTTGAGATTTTGCTAATATCGAGGCTTTTAACCGCCAAAAAGATATGAACGACAATTACGTAGCTTTCGGAAATACGGCTGCAAATTTATGGCGAAAAAAATCTTTGTCCCATAAAATTTTACTTTTGGTCGCTTAAGTCGTTTGGCGGTTAGGGTTCGATGTTCGAATATTTTCGAATAATTTTTTGTATGTGTAGAATTTAATAATTCATTTTCTTTTTCAAGTTCGACGTTATGGTCACACCTAATTTATATGGCAACATTCTTGATAACATTGGTTCTGGCTTGGTCGGTGGTGCTGGTGTTGTGGCCGGTGCATCTTACTCTGCAGAAACAGTTGTCTTCGAACCGGTAAGCAGCAAAAAAACATTTCAGCGTTGAAAGTGTAAGTCGCTTTTCCAGCATTTCACCGCTCTCTTTCCGAATTTGTTTGAAGAACGGCTTAGCTCAGCTTACTTTGCAATAAAGACACATCAGAATTTGGTTAAAGAACGTCTTATCTCAGAATGAATTACAAAAACACCATATCGAGCCCTTTTCGCGGAATTAAAACTTGGTTCCGAGATAGTCATGGGACTAGTTTCCATTAATGTAGTAATTGCATTCAGCTATTGTTCGAGCCAGCTCATAGATCTATGAATCGTGAGAGTGAGCGCACTAGAAAATTGTAAACGTCAACGGGATTTGCTGGAAAAAAGCTTCACTTTCAACACTGTATCTTTAATATTGATATCTGTAGCTACATAGTTGCGAAATCTAATTCAATTTTTTTACTCAATTTTACTTTAGGGTGCACGACACACATTTGCCGAAGCTGTAGGCAAAAATGTTGCCAATCCCACCGCCATGTTTCTATGCGGTGCAAAAATGTTACGTCATGTAAATTTACCCACTTATAGCGAAATGATAACTAATGCTGTTAACAAAGTTTTAAAAGATGGTAAAGTAAGGACCAAGGATTTGGGTGGACAATCGACCACACAAGACTATACAAGAGCCGTCATTGCCAACATTCATTAAAGAGAGCCCTCATAAGCAGTGAACGTTGAAGAATCTAATAATATACAGAGCATAAAGTTTTTTTGAAATTATATGCGTGCTTACATAGCATTTTCAAGACGATCAGCCAAGCAAGAGAAATAATAAATTAAATAAACTATCATAGCTAGCTTGGCTGTTAAAAATAATAGGACATTTAGTCAAAAAAAGAAAAACTTTAGGCATCTATTTTTCAATTTGTATTAGTTCAACAAATTATGTTTAAAATTTGGCTGAAAATTATATTATGAAAACAAACAAAAATTATTTAAATTCTCATGCACAAACTATTCATTTTTTTAGGTAATTTATTTTTTTTATTTATTGTGTAAAATTTGCAATTATGTTAACTGCAGCTAAATTTCTGTACTTATTGTGAACCCACTTCAATCATTTTTTTTTATTCATTGATTTGGCACGTCTTATGTTATGTTCAAATATTATTGTATAAACGCATGCACCACAACAATATGTTTACAATTTTAAATGCCCATTGACTACAATACAAAATGTTATTAGCAGAATAAAATAAATTCTAAAATAGAAAAAATTTCAAACAGTCTATTAACTACACAAAATAATTCACCACAGTTCGTCATGAAAAAAAATAATAATTTGTCATTGTGCGATAATGATATTTACTTTTCAAAATTTTAGTATTTCTTAATTGAAAGAGAAAGTTTTGGTTAAAAGTGCAAAAATATAAAAAATAGCAGATCAGAATTCAGTATTAATATACAGCCAGAGTAACCAAGCAACAGAACTACAGCGGTTTTGCAAACTAACTTCAGATTCTGGCGGAACACAACAAAAACAAAAATGCGTAGATTTCCAATAAACCGGCCACAATGTTGTATTACACCATTGGCAGTAGCCGCGGAGCATATGTGCTTCCTTCCTGAGCTTCGTACACAATACACAAAGTTGCTTGAACGTTATCAATGCATGGTAACGAGAAATAAACGTATATGGGAATTGGCCGAACCTAAACATCAAACTGCTAAATATCTAAAGCCATGCTTTTGTACAGGCATCGAAATACGTAAAGTGGAGATTATACGCGACGATGAAGCAACACGCACGCGTACTGAACAACTATCCTTTCCACCTGTGAGGTACGCTCAAACATTGTAGACTATTCAAACAAATTTTTTTTAATTAAGTAGTGTTTGAAATATTTTTTTAGTCGCCTTGTGGATCTCAAAGCAGGTGATTCGTTTAAAAGCTTTACCGATGACCGCAAAGGCACAGTTAATCGTATGTTGCGTAAAAGTATGTTATCCTTATATAGCCGTTTATCGAACAAGCAACCACCGGAAAAGAAGCAAGTTTACCAATAATTTTTTTTAAGTGGACATTTTGATTTAGTTTGTTTTTAAACCTTTTTCACAGAAAACCACCAAAAAAGCTAACCGAAGCCGAAGAAAAAGAGCGGCAAGAACGTTTGAAAAAACTTGCAAAGCCAAAGGTTGATAAGGTCAAACAGGAAGAGAAGAAGAAAAAGTTAGAAGAACAGGAGAAACTAGCCAAGAAACAACAAAAGCCGGCGAAAGTGAGTAATTCGCTCAAAAATATGAAAGCTTTCGAACTAGAAAATTCGCTGGGAACTTTTTTCTTATATCGCTTCGAAAATGAATTTTTTGAATTCTATATTCGAATTTCGAAAAATCACAAGCTCAATCGCAAAGCTTTTTTTACTCGAATATTAAATTCGAATAAAACCAACTTATAAATCGAGCTGCAGAATAGGTTCCCAGAGAATAATCATTTCCCGTATTAAATAATATCTCGAAACTCGCAAGTGCACTTAGTTAACTTAAGTTATTTTTTTCTGCATGTAGATGTTTAACTATTTGGATAAACCCACGAGAAGAGGATCCACAAATTTGAAACGTTTTAAAAATTTGTCTAAACCAAAGCAATATGAATTCGATGAACCCAAAGAATGGGTGCTGACGAATAGTTTGAAGTTTTACACACCTTCGGAGAGAATTTTGAAGATATCGAAACCGACTCGTGTTCATGACGCCTATGATCCGGAAGAGAATTTTAGGGTGCGAGAAAGTGCACTTCATTATAAAGGTTTGTTCTTTGAATAAAAAAATAAAACAAAAAAAAATTTATAGAAAAAAAAATTAAAAAAATCACAAAAAAATTTAAACAACTAAAAAAAAATTATACTAAATATAAATACAAATAAAAAAAATAATAATAAATTAGAATAAAAAAATTTTAAATATTAGAAAAAGGAACAATTACAGAAAAAAACCAAAAAAAATTTAGATAAAAAATTATGTATTAAAAAAATAAGAAAAAAAACTAAAAAACAAAATAGTTTCAAAAATAAACAATCGAGTACAAAAAAAATTATAAAAAAATTAAGATTTAATTAAATTAAATTCAATTTGAAAAAATATTAAAGAAAAATGAAATAAATAAAAATTTTAGGTTAAATACATCAACAGAATAAAATTTAGTAGAATAATTAAAAAATAATACAAAGAAAATAACCAAAATAAAAAAAAAATAGGATGAAAAAAAAACAAAAAAAACTAAAAATAATAGCTTGATAATTTTATTCCAGCTATAGGCCTAAAACTAATAGTTCAAAAAGAAAAAAAAAAAACAAAAAACAAAAAATCATACCAAATTTTTAATAAATTAATAATACAAAAAAATAATAAAAATAAATAAAATTACAATAGTAAAATAAGAGACAATAATAATTAATTACAACCTCCCTTTTCAGCCTCTGCTCGAATTAAGGAATTGGCTTCACCGGCAGTTTATCATCATAAACCGGAAGAGAAGATAGCGCCATTTAAAACAAGTCCCAATGCGCTTAGAGCCAAAGTCTCGCAGCGAATAGTCGAGTTAGCTGAGCCAAGAGACTATGTCGACAAACACACACGAGGTAATCCCTATAAGATATCACGTAGAGCGCTCCATGCTAAAATAACGCCACGCCTTAATGAATTGGCTAAACCAAGGACCACCTTCGGGCCTTAGAAATCGCTTTTGTTCCCGTATAATAAATTGTTTTACTTTTTAGAATATTCCAAAGTGTAAATTATGTATGTGTTTATAATTTATAAATTTTAAGTTAACAATTTCAAGTAATAAATAGTTTTACGTTGAAATGCGAGTTCTTATTCCAAATAATGCATTTCGGGTAACGGTTATTGTATTTGCGAAATCATTTATCAAACGGTACGAAATACAGTAACCGATTTACCAAATGTTATTGTGGAATTCGAGCTCAAAATTAGACAACACCAAAACGGCATTATGTATCTAAGCAAACGTTTTTAATTTGATCGGGACGTGTAGTTATTTTAAATGACATTTTTGACAGTTATGAGGTGAATGTTAAAAAAGGTCAATATAAATTCTCACATACGTCTAATAGAACTTTGGTACTGTTAGAAACTAAAATTTTTCGCATTTAAAACTTAATTTTAGCATAAAAGTAAGTAAGGAAGTCTAAGTTTGGGTAAACCGAACATTAAATACCCAGCGATAGTTTTCATATAATTTTCGAAATTTTCCATTTCGGAAGTGGACGGGGTTGAGAAGCGATATCGTCCAATTACATCAGGTTTACTCCCTATTATGCTAGTATACCTTGTACGAAATTTCATCGTTCTACCGTAATCAGTTTAAAAGTTATGACCCGTGAAATTTTCAAGTATGCCTCCCTTTTAAAAATTTATCAAAAACTCATAATATAATGACTAGGGGGTTCATCCTACCAAACTATATCATTTTAGCCATTTCCGCTACCGAATTATGTCAATTTAGGTGATTTTCGAAATTTTCGATATCGAAAGTGGGCGTGGTTGGAGAGCGATTTTTTATCTTAGCCTGTTCATACAGAGCCCAGCATTTTGCATTTTAGCATTACGCCCAAAAACGCAGATTTATTTTTTTATTTTTCATACAAATTCTGACACTAAAAGCAACTAAATGCTACATTATTTTTGCATTAGCATTATTAAATCACATGCACACCCTGTATTCTGCTACGAAATAATGGGTCAGTTACATAAAACTTTATTTTGGCTTTACCTCAAACTTTGACTTTGACAGAAAAGTTCAGTATACGTATTTAAACCAAGCATGGCAAATTGGAGACCTCAAAGTTGAAGCGAGGTTGAAATTTGGCAAACTCTCAAATTTTGCTTGCTTTGACAATCAGATGTTGATGACTTTGCTTCAATTAAAGAATAAAATGTTGGAGAAAATAATAATTAATTCATTTTTTCTCTATTAAATTAATAAATTAACTAAAACACTACGAATGCAAAGAAAAAAATAACGAAAACAAATGTATTAAAGAGAAGCGTCAAGGCGTTCATTGTAGCATACCTCTAAAGGTGGACGCAAAGTTTTGAGGTAGCAAATGTCAGGCGAGCTTAACAAAGCTTTATGTATTCGACCCTTAATCGTTTCGTACTTGAAAAAGTTCCATTACTAGTGACTTTTTCTTGACATTCTTCCATTCTCTGCCACTCGTAAACAATTGAAAAATTTATTTTATTGAAAAACTAGCAAATTCGAACGCGTGTGTTCAAATAAAATTTAAAAAAGTGAAACTACAATTAAAGTGATGCTTGTGAAACAATATAACACAATATAAATAGACCAAATGTATAAAAAAAGTTCGAATTTTTGTAAACATGCTCATAACCTAAAACTGAAAGCTAAATGCATTAGAAATGCGGCAGCATGAACGCATCTTCGAAATGTATGTCCGAAAATGGTAAACGCAGCATTTAAAACTGGGCATGAACACTACATTACACTCTGGTGACACTCGCAATCTTTTTACAAATTTGAAAGTATGAGGTATTGGGAACACTCTGTGATGAGTTTCAAATTTGAATCTAGAATAACAATTTTTTATTTTTTTTTTTTCAAAATATAATCGTATGAAGTTGTCTCATATTTAATAGACTTCAAAACAAAATTTTCTATTGATAAAATAAATAAAAATTAAAAAATAGTAAAATGCATAAGATCTCGAACAGTGCGAAATGTTGTCGTACATTCGATATATTGCCAGAAAATGTAGACTGCTTTTTGCCGGAAATATGTGAAAGTTGGCAAAATATTGCGCAGCGCCATCAAAAAATGTTTACCAAACGAAAGCGAATACTACGATTGGCGCAACGACATAGACCGAACCGTAGGCATTATATAGCAAAGTGCCCCTGTAGATACAAGAAGCCAATTGAGTTTGTGCGCGAAACACCAATGCGCACACGTACAGAGCAATTAGCCCTGCCGGCTGTGCGGTAAGCAATAAAAAGAATGCAACGAATCGGCTCTGCTCCTCTTCACTTTTTCTGACATATTCTTAAATCATTTTACAGAAAGCTTCTTCTATTCAAGGAAAGAGTAAAAGAACTTTTTGCTCCTTTACAACTGCTCGAATTGAATCGACTCATACGTTTAAGTTTGATGTCCGTCTATAGTCGCTTGAGTAACATACAACCGCCTGAGAAAAAGTATGTTGGAAATTTTTAAATGCTGCAGAAATTATAAAATGTTCTTTTTTAACAGAGTTCCAATACATAAATGGGATGATGCTGAGTGGAAGAAACATAAAAAATATCTCAAAAAATTGTCCAAGCCCAAGAAAGCGCCAGAACAACCTAAACCGGTATTTAAGTTTTTTTTTGTAGGTTCGAAAAAGGAAGAAAATATCTATCAGTTTGGGTCTATTAAGGTCCGATTTCAGATAAAAAGTTTAAATTTCGTTTGATGCTTACGTGACTTTTTGGGATTAGTTTGACTTTTGGGAATCAATTCGGCTTTATTTTCGGGTCAACTTCACGTTTTTTTTTTGGCGATGTCGGGACTTATTAGAAATCATTCCCGGGGTTATTTTTGTAAAATTTTTTTAATTTCGTGGCTTTTTGGGGATTTCGAAACTGTTGTAAAGATGTCGGAAATTTTTCAGGATTTTTTTTTTTTTTGGATTTCAGGACCTTTTGAGATTGCTTTTGGGACTTTTCGGGACTGGTTTCGGGGTCACTTCGGGCCTTTTTGGAATCGTTTTCGGGTAAATTTCAGAAATTTTTGTGGACTTCGGGACTTTTTCGGAATTATTTTTGGAAATTTTTCGGGATCGTTTTTCGCTTTTTTGTTGGTTTTTTTCGAGATAATTTTCGCACTTTTTCTCGAATTTTTTCGGAACCCTTTAGGGAACGATTTTTATTACTTTTTCGCGACAGTTTTCCACGGAGGAATACTATTAGCATTTTGGAACAGCCGCTTAACTACTATTTAATTTATTTTTGATAAAACAGCCTGTGAACAAAATGAAACTTGATAAGATGAGTCGATTCAAAGCGCTAGCTCTACCAAAAGCTCACGAAGAGCTATCGAAGGAGCCGTGGGAGTTTACAGAGGCAATGAAGTCGTATGAGCCTACAGCTCGGATAAAAGAAATATCGAAGCCACGAGTGTATGATGATTCAATGGAGAACCAAACATTACCAATACCCATTAATCCTACAGCTCTAACTTATAAAGGTATTTTACAAATTATTAGTTAGTTGTACGAGCTGAAAAAATTATTATTTTGATTCAAAAAGTAGAGTTTATAATTCGTTTTTACGCTACATATTTTATAATCTCTTAATTAATTCAAAACTTTTTTTCAAGCTTCAAAACGCGTTAAAGAATTAGCTACTGCGCGCGAAAAAGGTGTTGGCGAATCAGATCTGAAAGAGAATCCATTCTCTATAGCGCCGAACGCGTTGAAGGCTCGCGCCACCGCCCGCATCAAAGAGCTAGCTGAACCGAAAGAGTATGAGAATGCTCATATACGTGAAAATCCGTTTGCAATCTCGCCAGCTGCGCTCAAAGCTAAAGCATCGCCAAGAATTATTGAACTGGCAAAACCCAAAGGCAGTTAATTTAGTTTAAATTTGTTACTTAATAATTTGGAATGTTGTTAAATTATTTGAAATGTATGAATAAATTGAATGAGCGCACAAATGTATGTATTTAAATCTCTGTGTTGTAAATACATGCATTTTTTTTATATATTTGTTCAATTAAACAAATTCGTATATCGCAAACAAATTACATTCGTTTATTACTATACAAGTTACACTTACTAATACGTTTGTAGGTATGCATGCACTTAGTATCCATATTTTTCATTCAATTCTGTATAACCGTCACCACTTTGGTTAGGCGGCGGCACCCACTTTGCATATTTTTCGCTAGACTCGTGCTCCTCAAGCTCGTCCAAATCAACACCTTGTCGTTTTTGACGCAGTCGCTGTCGTTGTCGTCGCTTCTTTTTTGCATTCTCCGCTTCATTTGCTTCGTCCTTTTCAATTTCCTTAGTTGGCAGTTGGGGGCTTGTTGCATTTGTAGTAGCTTCTACTAATCCATCTTGCTCATTTGTGGCTGCGTTTTCAGGCACAGTGCTAGTGGGACCATAAACTTTCTTTGGAGCATCCAATACTTGCGCTGTCATTTCGGTGCTTTCCTCTTCTTGCATTTTACTTTTTTCTGTTGGCGTAGATTCAATTTGAACTGACTTCGGTAGCGCCTTGGGTGTCGTTGTACTGCATTCGTCATCTTCATCAAATTCTTCTTCATCAGAAGCAAGATTGGTTGGTTTTACACACTCTTTCAGTGTAGTGGGTTGTACTATCTTTGCTATTTTAAATTTGCTAAATTGATTACGTTTTCCAATCATTGGTAGTTGTTTT
Source organism: Campiglossa producta (assembly GCA_964058755.1). Taxonomy (NCBI): domain Eukaryota; kingdom Metazoa; phylum Arthropoda; class Insecta; order Diptera; family Tephritidae; genus Campiglossa; species Campiglossa producta. The sequence goes on along the minus strand of CAXKVI010000001.1, from coordinate 5,101,505 downwards.
TTTACATTATCCGTCTTGTTCTTAGACTCGTCAAATTTATCCAATTTCAAATCTAATGGTTTGGTGATTTTTATTAAGCGTTCCACCTTTAGTTTTTCGGCATTTAAGCGTTGTTGCTCCAACTGTGTTAGTAAAAGAGAAAATTCAATTATAAAGCATTTATAAAACGTATAAAAAAGTATATTTAGTTACCCTTAATTTGCGTATCTCCGTCTTATCAATCTCCGCCACATCACTTGTTAGATTTTCCATAAAGTCATCTAAATCCTCCATATTACTCTCCTGTGCGGACTTCAGACGGCGTTGTGTTTCTTGATACCGTTTTATATTCTCTTCGACTTGTAGCAGTTCCACAGATATGTCGGCATCTCGCTTTAACTGAAAATTAAAAGCAAATTCCTATTAGCAGGACAAATCAATACATACATAAGTCACATTTTCAAGCCTACCAAATCTTCGTATGTGAGCGCAGCGTTGTATGAAGGATTCGATTTCCGTTGCTTCTTTCGTTCAATATCGCCAGTACGATCCAGAAAATCATCTTCATCCGAATCAGATTGAGTTTTAATTTTCCTTTTCAAAGGCTCTAAAAAAATTTAAAATGCACCATTAGGCAGGGTTAAACAAGATCATATGATTACTTACCTTGCTTTGCTTGGCGCAAAACGCCATGTCGATCCAGTATACGGCAAGCTTCCAAGGCGCATTGTACCACACACTCTTTCTTTCGTCCCTTGTGTACCACCTCAGCTATTATAGGCCGTCCATACGCATCGTCCAGTGGTAGTTCAACGCGACACACAAAAGACCCCACTGACATTTCATCGCATTTATAAACTAGCTCCAATCCTTCGCGCTCAAAGTAGCCACGCAATGTTTTCTTGGGATCATCAAGAAATAAATCTTCATTTTTTGTGCTTGCATAGGGATTATGCGTTAGATCTGTTTCCTCATCAGCATCCTCTGCCATACCCCAGCTAATACCTTCATTGCGTTCGCGTTCTTCAGCTTCTGCTGCTTTGCGCTGGGCTTCTGCTTCAGCTTCAGCTAGTTTTTGTTTGTGTTGTTCACGCAGTTCTGTTACTGACAATTCTGATTCTGGTTCTTCATCGTCTTGTGGTCCTTGTAAGATATAGGATCGTGTACTAGCACCCAGTCGCAGTATATGTCCTACACGTATGCGTATGAAAACCTTAGGTGGTATACGTTGTTTGTTTAAAAAAGTACCATGCGTACTACCCAGGTCGTATATGTACCAGCCCTCCGGTGGGTCATTGCTGAGCCTATCATCGGCACCATCACTCTCAATATTGGCATCATCGGCGTGCTTTTTTGGCCGGTATTGGAGAATGGCGTGGAATCGGGAAATTGTTGGGTGTGCTAGCTCCAAATCATTTGCAGGTGGTGGTAAGCGGCCAAACTTCCAAATGGCTTGCTTTTGTAAATTTTCAATTTCATCGATAATTTGACCGGATTTCAGTACTTCAAATTTATAATTGGTGCTTTCGGAGGGTGTCTGCGACCATGGTGGCACTTTATAAGGACAAGCCGGCGCTGCAGGAATGTTATTGACTGGCGTGGTTGACTTCGGTTCATTATTTACCTGTTCCGTGGTGTTTGCGGGTTGTTCTTCCCCTTCTTTGACTGCCTTGCTCGCACCGGCTGCGGGCAGAAGTGGAACTTTGAACTCCTCCATTGGGATTATATTTTTCCGTGGTTGTGATGTTGATCTCTAGCATACAATGGAATAGTGTTTCCTTTAATTAATTCAACTACTTTTCTTTTGTGGTTTGATTTTTCGTTTAAAACGCTACTCCTGTAAAATTGGCGATTTTCCCAACGTCCAACGTAAACAAACGACACTAGCGAACAGCTGTTTGCAGAGCTACCACCCTCAAAATCATATCAAATCCTATAGTGCTGCCAGACTGGTAAGCATATGATTGGCACAACTTCAAGAATATCCAAAGAGTACTCCAATTGGAGCATCAGAGTACTTCAAATTTAATCCTTTTTCATATAAAAATTGTGCTCCAATTAACATTGCGATGTCCTGGGAATGGACCATCTACTCAAACCAGGCAGGTTGTATCTATAGGAGGGGTCTTGAACTATTGGATGATCCGAAGGTTGTGACTTTTGACAGTTTTTATGAAAAAAAAACCAAAAAATCTACCCGCACTCCAACGAAGGCAGCGCTTACGGCGCGGTTGTTTAGGCCAAAGATATCAATATCATAGGCATACGCTAGCAATTGAACGCTCTTGTAAAATATTGTATAGGGGTGTAAGAGTAGATCGCCTCCACGTTGGTGCATGCTTGGTAACGCTAGATGCAGTTTTACAAGAACGATACCAGTACTTGTGCTGTAGCCATCGTACCGAAACAACGCAGGTCGTTTTTTTTATATCACCCGGCCAAGAGAAATACACGCGGGGTTACCCTGTCTGAAATTTGGACAAGGCTTCACCTCGTTACAAGAACAACAACAACACCATCAACAACAACAACACCATCAACAACAACATTGTACTATTGCGGTTTAGCCCTGCTGCTCGAATTATCTTCTCCAGCATTAGGTTGAAGAAATCGCACGAAAGGAAGTCGCCCTGTCTGAAGCCTCGTGTGGTTTCATATGTCTCAGAGAGGCCCTTCCCGATTCTGACGGAGCTGTTGGTATTGCTCAACGTCATTCGGCAAAGCCGTATAAGCAATGCATGGAAGTCAAATTAAGACATGGCGCCAAACAGGCAACTCCTTTTTGCGCTGTCAAAAGCGGCTTTAAAATCGACAAAGAGAAGGTGTGTGTCGATTCTTTTATCATGGGTCCTCTCCAGGATTTGGTGTATCGTGAAGATCTGGTCGATGGTAGACTTACCAGGTCTAAAGCCACACTGCCCAGCAAACACACTACCGGTAATAATGCCGTATTTATCAGAGAATTTTCCAGATAAGTATTCAGTTAAAAAGCATTGGAGTCGGGATAGAATTACCCTATATACTTCATGTACATGTGAATTATTCAAGTACAATAGAATATACGAACACTGGAATTTACCAGTAGTTTCTTTGGTATTCTCCAGATTTTATAACAAAACACTACCTGTAAATTATTAGGTAGTTTTTCAGTAATTTTCATGAAAAATACTAGCATTTTGCTTAAAAGTTAATTGTAATTTAGGCCAAAATATAGCAACAAGCACCGGTAGTTTACTAGTGTTTTACATATAGTTATCATGATTATTTCAAGTATTTTACTTGATACCTGTTTGTAGATTGCGGGTAAATATGCCTTTATATACCTACATGCTTTTTGTGAGCTCCATATTTTAAATTAATGACGAATGTATTAATTTTTTTTTTATAAAAAATTGAGTATACGTCTTTATTAATTATATAAAAAAGGAGCTAAAAATCAATTAATCTATAACACAGGGATTCTAAAATAATTATCTACACTGAATGATGTTTTGTGCGGGACCACATCCATTAACGGTCTTTTGCATAGCAGTTGAAGCATGTACGGTGGTCATCAAATCTTCAGCAATTTCGAAATTATCATTGATAACTTTAGTCAATGGTGCCAGGGAATTGGTTGTGCAAGAGCCATTCGAAACGACCTTCATATCGGGTTTGTAAACATCAAAATTGACACCGCAAACGAACATGGGCGCATCAGCGGATGGTGCTGAGATAATAGCTTTATTGACACCGACCCTCGAATGTGGGGATACCTTATCGATGGTGGTGAAAACGCCAGTAGATTCCGCAACATATTCACCACCAGCTCTAGCACAATTTATTTTGGCAGGGTCACGTACGCAAAATTAAATAATTTTTCGTTCTTTGACGACGAGTGCTCCATTGTCAGCCGAAACTGACTAAATGAAAATTTTTGAAAGATCAATTGATCGTTCTGTGCATAGCCTACTTCTAGGTAGTCTATATTTCTGAAAAATACGTGGCAAATATTAAGTATTTTACTTGTAAAATACTTGAATATACCGAAACTTTACTGAAACTTTTTTTTCGCATGACGTCGTATCATTAAAGTAAAAACCAAGTAGATTCCATGGAAAATACCGAAAAACTACTAAAAAAATACCTGGAACATACCTTATATCAAAGTTGGTAGCTTTTAAGGAGCGCTACCGAAATTTTACCCAAACCTAATTTTTTCGCAAGACGTCAAGACGTCGTATTATTTAAGTAAAAACCAACTGGATTGCATAAAAAATACCCAAAAACTACTCAAAAAATACCTGGAATATACCTTATATCTAAGTTGGTTGTTTTTAAGGAGCGCTACCAAAATGTTACCAAAAACTTATTTACTTTCGGTTCATTGGTATTAGTGAGGTGAAATTTTTATGATTGTGTTAGTGAGTTTCGGTAGTCGATGTTTGCAGGGTGATAAGGTTCAATCAGTTTGTCTACGATGGGCTTCAGTCTTTTACACAGTACCCTAGAAAGAACCTTATATGAGATATTAAGAATACTGATTTCGCGGTAGTTGGTGCTGTTAGCGGGATCGCCTTTCTAGTGAATTGAGCAGAGCACACTAGTCTGACCATACTCTGCATAAGAGCTGATGCATGCTTTTTACCAGTTCTTCGCATCCGTGTTCGAACAGCTCGGCTCAAAATTTCTTACAAATCACAAAAATTTCCTTATGTTTTGCTTGTGAGTGGGCATTTTTGCTTCAAAGCAACTGGGTCGTGCCGTAGATATTAAGAGGCCGAAAAAACCATGAATATGTCTGAATATCTTTTTGTTTTTTTCGGTCTATCAACATCTAGGGCACGCCATAAGCCCTGCCCCGTTATTTTGACGCAAAAATGTTCATGGCATCACAAAAATTGCCTTTGTAAACCAAAAGGGCATATTTCCAAATTATAAACTTAAACTTGCACTGAACAACCGGGCCTTAATTCTTTAGCCATTACGCGGCTTTGTAGTTCCTCGCTACATACATATTCTCTAAGCGGGTAGGTATAATATCACACCGCCACATATGTATGTAGCTTCGCTGATTGCGATTTTCACCAAAGTTCCCCTGATAATTTAACAATTCCAATTGAGCTTCGCAACATAACTCCGACGCCGACAATTCCACGCCATTCCAGCCACTCAACTTTTTCCAAGCAATTCCAAAAATGAATTCGGGACTCAGTCACTAAAATATGGTTTGGATAAAATACCTACGCAGGAACTATTCCAGGCGAAGGCAATCAGTTCAAAAATTGCCACCGACTTGTTAACACGAACTTAAATGGCGACGGTGTCTGATGATCGTTATTTTAATAAATAAAGTAGCAAAAAAAAATCACTGTGGATTCACATTTGAATAATAAAAATTTATAATAAATAAAATTAATTGTTACCACAACAAAAGGCGAAATATTTTTTAATTAAAAGAAAAACGAATAAAAATTAAAGTATACGTTAAGGCGCGCGCACACACACATCCAGTTGTCCATACGTGTGTAGTGGTTAACGCGAAGAGTCTTATATACTTTCAGGCGCTAAACTAAAAAAATTAAGAGTGTCTGCTAGCACTGTGCTAAGACTACACTGTCGGGCATAACATGCCGACGCATAACGCAGAAATTCAAATATACAATCCGAAAAAATTCTTCGAAAATAATATAAAGTAATAAATGAAGGTTATGTAACGTCGAAGAAAAATTTAAAATTGATATACCTATACGCTTGACTGGCAAGATTGTATAACAGACGAGTACCTAACAACTTGGATGCGAGCGTTTTGTGAATCGAGAAACGTTCGAGCACATGTGTGGGCTACATTTTAAAACGCGAAATAGTCCGTCTCAAAAGACGTCCCTACGTTGGGGCGATAGCTGCAGTTTACAATAAATTCATATATATTTGTGCACATAATTAATTGAAAGTAGAATTCAGAAATATAAAAAAAAAAAATTGACAAAAATTTAGAAAAAATGATTCGGCAAAAATGTGTAAAACAAGAAAGTTATTAAAAAATAGCAATAATTAGCAGCGGTCAACGAAAGTAAAATTTTGAAGCGGTTCGCAGAGAAAGGTGTGAATATAATTTTCATTAAAATATGCATAATAAAAAATTTAGTATTGCATAATTTTGTAGAACAACGCAACTTTTTCGAAACGGGCTTGTTATCTGCAAAAGTTATTTGAATCATTAATCAAAAAGCAAACAATGCTCACGAAAGAACTCTGCTCTTTTTTATAATTTTGTCTTGTTCTTTTTTTCTTCTTTTTTGCCGTTAACCTTTGCTGTGGCGCGCTCTCTTTTACTCTTTGTTACCCACCACCCACCACTGATGCGTTTTGACCTTTTCATGCTGTCACGTTTCCAACCTTGCTTCGACGCCTGGAAGTATGCTAAGTTTTCAATGTGTTTGTAAGCACTCGCTACTTCAAGTTCCAGTCAAAACATTTGTGAATGAATTCATTTTGTTAGGTCTCTCAAAGTAGTTGTCCATTCTTCACACACTTTTCACCCATTGCTCTCTGCTTTTATAAACTTGAAAATACCTTCTCTGGTGATACATACAAATAAATATATGACATTGTTCTGGAAGCGATAGTCGAATAAATGTCCTTAATAATGCTATGCCATCAAGTGTTTGAAATAACAATAACAAATTACTCTAATTAACCAAATTCCTTGGAGAAAACTTCACACAAAGAAATATGCTCACATGAATACTCTACTGAGGGCGAAATACAGTTAATACATACATTTTTATGTGTTCCAGATAATACTAGCGATAACGGCTGACCTTTTGATCCATTTTGACCAAAAAATTGGATGGTCGCATTGCTTAAAAAGGCACGTCAGTCATCCCTTTTCAGGACAAGTTGTTCTTCACCTGTTGTTCCAAGTCCAGCGACAGAAAAAACAGAACATGATAAAAAGTTTTGCTATGCTAATTTCCACCTTGACCTCAGGAATGTTAAGATTCATTCAAACCTATGTAGAATCCTAATAAAAAAATGGAACCGGTGACGGACCTTTGGATACAGGATACTTGGTTTGAATTTTCTTGGGTAGCTCAGTAACTTTATTTTTTCCATTTTATTTGTTTAATTTTTTTATAACTTCTACATTATGTATCATATACAGAGAAACCTCACCTAACGGACACCTCACTTGGACATCTTTTCATGCACCAAGTTTTATGTGCACATTTCAGAACAAATCTCTCTATCTTATCCGGACACTCTTTTGGCCGGACGCGGACATTCATTTGCTATAAAATTAGACCAAAACCTCTATTAAGCGGACCTTGATGGGCTATTTACTTTTTTTGACACTACGTCGCCATTTTAAGTCCGATTTTAATGAGCCGAACACCGTTGTTCAAGGCTTGGAATCCGCCAGAATTCTTACATTAATCATTTTTTACTCCGAGTCCAAATTCTAGTAGTGACTGTCGGTATCTCGTTTCACATAATATGATGGTATGTGTATGATGTGAAATAAGATACCGATGCGAAACGAGATACCGACAGTCACTACTAGAATTTGAACCCCCATCAGGGGGGGCGTGAAAAAAAATAATTTTTTTTTGCTATCGCCTTCAAAATATCTTTAATCCTAGGGGTGGACGGGAAAAACTTTTTTTGTTGATCTTTATTTCATTACTTCCAGAGATTTGGACTATGAAGTATTTCATGCGTATGGGGGGTGCCACGCCCCCTTTTTCATTACCCCAGTTTTTTGGAGGTGGTAGGGATCGACCCCATCTGACCTCTTACTACGTTTGAGTGGTTTAAAGGTGATGGCCCAATGCACGCATGCCTTGCTGGCTTTGCCTCGAGAAATGTCAAAGTTCTTTTGAACTCTACCTAAATGTATGAAAGTTGGCCCAGTGACAGCCTTCCTTTGCTTGCTTGAAGCGCTTCAAAGCGTCGAATAGCCCAACTCTCTATTTGACAGCGCTTTACACGCTTTACTATTTGTCTTGTTGTTGTCTTATTTGTCTCATCCTGTATTTCTGACAGCTTTTGAAGCTTCTATTTGGCCATAGAAGCTTTCAAAGCAAAGCCAGGTAAGCCTAGGTAAGCAAGGCAAGCAAATCAAGCCTGCATTGGGTCATCAGCTTAACATAAGTACTTCCAGAGATATGGACTATGAAGTATTTCATTCGTATGGGAGGTGCCACGCCCCCTATATATATTAAAAACAAAATTTTAGCCTGTGACCATCCTTAGAAGATATCCCGTGAGTGTGTAAAATTTGGTTACGATCGGCTTATTCGTTTATGAGTGTGTCCATACATACATAGGTACATAATTTGAATTTTATATATAGATAGATAGATATATCGCTTAAGCTTCTTATTTAAACTTGAATCTACCAATAACGACTAATAATTTTCCAGATTTACGGAGGTGGTCTGCTTGACCAATTGCAAAATCTAAAAACACAAAATCCTAACTGGTACAAAGTCCCTACAAGGTTGACGTTCTACAAGGTTGACGTTCTAACGTGATCTTGAATCACAAGGACGCAAGACAGGACATTAAATATACGATTAAGATAACAAACAAAAGATAAAAAACTCGTCAAGAAAGCTCAATTAACTACGATATAATGATTAATATTGCTGGTGTTGTGAGCATTGTGCTCTTCTATTTACTCATCCTTGTTGTTGGTATATGGGCGGGACGTAAGAAGACAGCTGGAAATGATTCCGAGGAGGAAGTGATGTTGGCAGGACGCTCGATTGGTCTCTTTGTTGGCATATTTACAATGACTGGTAAGTCTATGCAGATTGAGATAGCAAATGCCTTAGAACCGAAGGTCAGATGTGGCGTTGACATTTAATTACTTCTAGAGTATTTTAGTGTAAAGTAATGACATTGAAATTATATTTTCTATAATGCATTTTTTGTACAGCAACATGGGTTGGTGGTGGCTATATAAATGGTACAGCAGAGGCTATATACACGTCCGGACTGGTATGGTGTCAAGCGCCATTTGGTTATGCTTTGAGCTTAGTTTTTGGTATGTTAAACTTTTAATGAAACTTTATGTATGTATGTCTCAAAATAAGGAATTATTTGCAATCGCTCCTGAAAAATACCCCTATATCCTCATCCTAAATATTTTTTATTTTTAGGTGGAATTTTCTTTGCAAATCCCATGCGCAAGCAAGGTTACATCACAATGTTGGATCCGTTACAAGACTCCTTTGGTGAACGTATGGGTGGTTTGTTATTTTTACCAGCGCTCTGTGGTGAAGTATTCTGGGCTGCTGGAATTTTAGCCGCCTTAGGTATGCGAATATTATTTACATTTAAATTTGACCCGACTTAATTGAATTTCTTTTCATGTAGGCGCCACACTATCTGTCATCATTGACATGGATCATCGCACTTCGGTGATACTCTCCTCTTGTATTGCCATATTTTATACACTTTTCGGCGGTTTATACTCGGTCGCCTACACCGATGTAATACAGTTATTTTGTATATTTATTGGACTTTGGATGTGTATACCCTTTGCTTGGGCTAACGATCATGTTAAGAGTTTATCATCGATGGATGTTGATTGGATTGGTCATGTGGATGTGAAACAACAATGGTTTTATATAGATTACGGATTGTTGTTGGTTTTTGGCGGTATACCTTGGCAGGTCTATTTTCAACGTGTATTATCTAGTAAGACAGCTGGACGCGCTCAATTGCTGTCATATGTGGCGGCAGGCGGTTGCATTCTTATGGCGATACCACCTGTATTGATTGGCGCTATTGCCAAAGCCACAGGTGAGTTTGGTAGTAAGAGCAACCCAACCTAACCTTACTTTTGTGGTGGCAGTGTAGCGGAATCGATAGTAGCACAGTTACCAGGGATATATCGTTTTGAGCCGAAATTGTGTACTTTTGTATCGATAATTTAAAAAATATGGTATTTTTAGAAGAACCGGATACTTTGCAACAAATTTTCCTGCTGGGTCTGTTTTTTCACAAAATTTGGCAACTCCTTAATGGTCTGTTAACAGCTGATGTAATTTAGATTTTTTAAAATAACGAAACCAAACTTATCACATGCGAAAATTTCAACAAAAGTTAAGATTTAGAACACTACAGTATTTGTAAAAATAATTTTGAACAGGTACTCGATACTGCCCAAAACTAGACACCACCTCGAGCTAGGAAAATCGGGGCTTATTTTTGAAAAACTTCCTGCGGAACGAATATAGCACATACATACTTTAAAAAACAAGGAAAGTTCTTCTGATTTCTAGACAAGAAACCAGTTTGGGTCAATAACGGTAGTTAGAAAGCTAAAACTTTAGAGCCACACTAATATACTTTTTTTAGTTTCTTTGCAAATTAGTAGGTACCTACTAAGTATTTTATTTTTTTTCTAGCATGGAATGAAACCGATTACACTGGCCCCTATCCGCTAACCGTCGATCAGACCAGCATGATTTTACCAATGGTCCTACAATATCTCACACCAGATTTTGTATCATTCTTTGGACTTGGTGCCGTATCAGCTGCTGTTATGTCTTCGGCTGACTCATCGGTACTCTCGGCCGCTTCAATGTTTGCACGTAATGTTTATAGATTGATATTCCGTCAGAAAGCTTCCGAAATGGAAATAATATGGGTGATGCGTGTTGCTATTATTGTTGTTGGTATACTCTCAACAATAATGGCGCTTACAATTCCCTCCATTTATGGCCTTTGGTAAGTTTAGGATTGAGCATCAATTAGGGGAACATAACCGTATTTTTGTACATTTCTATTAAAGGTCAATGTGTTCGGATTTGGTGTATGTTATATTGTTTCCACAACTATTAATGGTGGTACATTTCAAGAAACATTGCAACACCTATGGTAGCTTAGCTGCTTATATAGTAGCGCTGCTCATACGTTTATCGGGCGGTGAAGCACTACTTGGACTGCCACCGCTAATACGTTACCCCGGTTATGATGAGGAGACAAAAACCCAGTTGTTCCCCTTCCGCACCATGGCTATGGTAATGAGTCTGATTACACTAATAGGAGTTTCATGGTGGACAAAGTAAGTTGGTTGTTTTGAAACGGATGTAACATTCGTTATTAAATGTATTTTATTTGCGTTTTAGAATGATGTTTGAATCGGGTAAACTTCCACCGAGCTATGACTATTTTCGTTGTGTAGTTAATATTCCTGAAGATGTACAAAGGGTGGGTGAGCCTTCAGAAGCTGGTGAGCAGGTAAGTGTTAAAATTATATTTTTAGTTTTGTATAGTTTTTCAAAAAATTGAAACCGTGAACAACTGAGGGGTAAACATTTTCATAGGTGTGCGAAAATATAGGATCATTTAAAAATAAGTACCTGGGAGCTTGCTCGGTGCTTAATTTAGCGCTAACTTTACTTACCCAAAATGGTCCCAAAATTACCCTCAAATAATTCCAAAATAATCCTAAAATGATCTCAAAACGACCCCAAAAAGACCCTCAAATGTTCCCAAAATGATCTAACATTTTTTTTTTTTTAATTTCGGGGACATTTTTCATTCAAAGTTTCTTTAAAGGTGGCACTTTATGGCTGTTTTTCAAAAAATTATGTAACTACATTAGTTAGTATGGGCAATGTCAGATTCAAAGTATCACTTATGTAAATCGTTTAAAAAGTTACCGAATGTGTATTACGTAAACGCAGTTTGATGGCAGTTTTACAATTTCTTTGTGTAATTTTTGGTATATTTTTCGCGTCATTTTCACTCTTTTTTGTGTAATATATGCCATATTTTTTTGTAATTTTTCCTTTCTTTTTGGCGTAACTTTTACTATATTTTTTTTTGTAATTTTACTATATTTTTGTGTAGTTTTTAATTTTGTTTGCTGTGTTTTTGTGTGTAATTTTTTCTTAATTTTTTGAATAATTTTTACTGTATTTTTGTGTAAATTTCATTGTTTTTAGGTAATTTTTTTACTATATTTTTTGCGTCTTTTTTAGTATATTTTTTGTGTAATTTTTTCTATATTTTTAATGTAAATTTTAATAATTTTTTTCTGTAAATTTTACTATTTTTTTGTGTAATTTTTACTTTACTTTTTGCGTAATTTTTACTATATTTTTTTGGTAGTTTTTACTATATTTTTTGTATACTTTATACTTTATTTTTTTCGCGCCACTTACGATTATTTTTGTGTAATTTTTACTTTATTTTTTACTGTACTTTTTGCCTAATTTCTACTACATTTTTTTGTGTAACTTTTACTAAGGCGTTGAACCTGAAAACCACCCCAACACATTTTGCAAATATTAAAAAAAATAACCGATATAATTTTCATTCCAACCTTGAACAGAATTGTACTTGTCAGTCCAAGGATAATTGCGCATAGAAAAATTACTGTGAAAAAAAATAAAAAATTTTGGATCCCGAAGGGGGGAGGAGGTTTGAAACTGTAAAATCCTTCCCGTGGATGATCCCGAGGTGGGGGGAAGGTTGGACCTGAAAACCCACAAAGTGGATCCGCCCCTGATAATAATATTTTATATATCTTTGAGGTGATACATGTTTTTGGTTTTCCCTTTTAGCTTTCTGTAATGGCTGGTCCATTGGCACGTTCCTATGGTGCCGCCACAATGGCTGGCAAAGATGAGCGTAACGGACGTATTAATCCAGCGCTCGAGTCTGACGATGATCTACCCGTTGCTGAGGCGAAACGTATGAATCAGCAAACAGCGCAGGCGCAAGTGCAAAGAATGTTGAGCAAAGCGACGGGGCAAGGTGGCAGCGGTAGTGAAAATAGCAGTACAGTCGGTGGTGGCGGTGGAGGAAGTTGTGGCATTGGAGTTGGAGGACAAGGAATGGCTGTGCCAACTGCTGAGCATGACAATACTGCCTTTTGAGGAAATAAACACTATTAAATTTATACACAACAAACACACACACTTAAAAAAAGTTAAGATAAAAGTTATAGTAACCTACCTAAAATCATAGAGAAAACAAGTAAGGAAGTCTAAGTTCGGGTGAAACCGAACATTACATACCCAGCTGTCCACATAAAGTGGGCGTGATCGTTCACCGATTTTTCTTATTTTCTGTGGTAGTACTCTACATAAACATAACATGCCTGGTACCTAGTTTCGTAAATCTATCTCACACCGTTCTGAAGTTGTTAGCAGTCGAATTTAAAAATTGCTTGACTCATAAGTGGGCGGTGCCACGCCCACTTTCCAAAATTTTGAAAAAATTATGTAAAGAATATGAAAGTTGATGTATGTACCAAATTATATTATTATAGCGAAATCAGTTAATTAGATATGGACTTTTCAATATTTCCACCTCCTTTCAATATAACTTTTATGAAAAAGTAGGCGTGGTCGCGAAGCGATTTCGTTTATTTTCTATAGCTGAATTTACCACAACAATAGTATGTCCTCTACGAAATTTCGTTATAGTAGCATAAACTGTTCTGAAGTTATTAAGAGTCAAAATTTTAAAATTTCTTCAAAGATACGTGGGCGGTACCACGCCCCCTTTTCAAACATTTTTATAAAATCGGCCTTAGAACATCTAAATCAATACATATTGCAAATTTTATCATTGTAGCTGCTTCTAATATTGAATTAACCCATTTTATACGTTTTTCGAAATTTTCGATATCGAAAAAGGGGCGTGGTTATGGTCCGATTTTACCCATTTTCAATAGCTCAAGTTATCGTGTTAACGGACAGACGGACGGACGGACGGACGGACGGACGGACGGACGGACGGACGGACGGACGGACGGACGGACATGGCTCAATCAAATTTTTTTTCGATCCTGATCATATTGATATATGGAAGTCTATATCTATCTCGATTCCTTTATACCTGTACAACCAACCTTATCCTAACAAAGTTATAATACCCTGTGTACAAGTACAGCTGGGTATAAATATGAGAGTTTAGTAGGAGGATTTCAAAAATCGCTTAAAATTTTAGAAATATGTCTACGGGTAATCAAATACTAAAAAAATGAATATACGTGATTAAGTACATAAACACAAACATATTTTCAGAGTATGTAAACCAACAAAGCGACACTGAAACTACATATCTAGCCCTTGGACGGTAGACTTTCATTTCAAGGCTAGAAACGTCCAAATCATTCCGTATGAAGTTTTGGCCTTAGAGTTCCGTAACACATGCTAAAAAAATCAATATTTGTCGTTTTCTAGGTATTGAGTACAGGGTGTTATCTTTCATATCAGAATCAAGTTCTCGTGAAAAAATATTCGAAATGTGTTTAGGGTCTGTTAGAAACAAAATTTAGGTGATCTTGAACTCGCTTAGATTATTAGAACAGTGAAGTTCAGTGAAGTTTTGTGTCGACTTGAAGATACCATTTCAAAACAAATTCAGCTTTATTTAGAATAGTCTGTGACCGTGCCGTTGCTATTTTCGGTATCAGTTCAAATCTGTCTCGGAATCTCTTTGGATTTTTTCGTTACTATTTTCATTTCGATCTCTTGATGACTTCAGCACTATTTCAATGTTCTTTGAAGGGGCCGTTTCAAAACAACTTCCGCGACATTTAGACGAGTCTGTGATTATTTTGTTACTATTCAGCGTTTATTCGGAATCGGAATCAGTTCGAAACTCTGTTGGGACTAGTTCGCTATCCGTTAGATATTATTCCGAGGCCACTTTGTTCAGAAGATGATTTACGAATAGTTTCGTTTATTTACATACTCTAAACATACACACACACATACAAACAAAGCTAGACTAAAACGAACGCTCGCCAGGCAGTTGGATAAATAAGATTGAATGAAGTCAGTTAAGTAATTAAGCTTATGAACTATACATATCAACGCAAAACCAAAAACATATCAAAAGAAAATTAAAGTACATAAAAAAATAAAGTTAGAATAAGCAAACTATATTACCTGTTGTTACAAATTATGTTCGTATAGTGTTGCCAGTGTTATATAATATTTATTTAATGTGTTTTATCAGCTAATTAGCATATAGATAATATTGTACATACATTCTAATATATATTATAATATATGTGAATATTAGAAAAATTATATTTATTAAATTGAAAAAACTTGTAACTGTTAAACCCTTACATATGCACATGTGTATGTATGTAGTATTGAAAAATGAATGTTATGCTGTAGGACAGTGTTTACTTAACGAAAACAGAGAATGTAGAGGTTTAACTTCTGCTTAGCTGTTTCCCATCATACGTCGTTTTGAACCTGTTCTATACTTTTACATTCTCTGATCAAAGTGAGTTTAAATTTAATTTTTGCGCTTGATTGCAATAGTTGATAACTCAACCAAAGACACTTATAAAAAAAAAATATTTGCTCGCTTAACTGTTATTTATTTTTTGCTTTTTTAAAATTACTTTAGCCGAATATAGAAAAGAAATAATAATATAAAGATGTTAATTGTTCTAAATGCTCAGGTGTTGTATATAGGATTGCAAATTTAACATAACTAGAGTTTGCCCAGTGGTTATTCTAATTTACTTCGTTTTTTTGAAGTCCCTTTCCTTTGATTTAACTATTTTTTCCTTTCATTTTCTATATTTTTCCTTTCCACACATTCTTCCTTCTGCTTTTTTACTCTCTACACCACTAAGCAACGCAATCTCAATTTTTATTTTTATTTTTTGAGTTCCTACAATTTTTTATTAATGTTTTTCTAAGGTTCACCTTCTTCAATATTTCCCTTTCCTCTTCTTTCCTCTTCCTTTTCCTTTCCTTTTCTTTTCCTTTTCCTTTTCTTTTCCTTTCTTTCCTTTCCTTTCCTTTCCTTTCCTTTCCTTTCCTTTCCTTTCCTTTCCTTAACTTTCCTTTACTTGCCTGTCCTTCCCTTTCCTTTTCTATTCTTTGCCTTCATTCCCAGTAATTTCTTTTCCTTTTCTTTCTTTTCCTTTCACTTTCTTTCCTTTCCAATGCTTTCCTTTCCTTGTCATTTCTTTCTATTCCTTTTCCCTTTTCTGGCCTGTCCTTTCCTTCCCTCTCCTTTCCTCTTTCACCTTTTGTGCTCCTACTCAGCCTCTCTTACGAAAACACCAAAGCAAGTGGTCATACCTACACACAGAACTGCGGGTCAAATCAAGTGAATGCGTGTTTAGCATTTGTAGTGTGTGTGACTTTCCTATTTCCTAACTTTTTCCTATTTTAATTTTTTTTTTTTAATTTTTGGTTTGTTGATGCACACACAGCTCCAGTAGACCTATCGATACATATACAATTTTGATTACCTTAGTATTGTGGTTATTGCTAAAAAGGGGGAACAATTTTGAATATTGCGCATTTATGTATAAGATAACAATGAACATTTTTTTTCTTTGTATTTGTTAAACAAAAATTTCTACAGGGGTGAATTATATTAAAATCGTTAGACTTTTTTTTCGAGATTGCTTTTTTATAGATTAGTTTCAAAGGTTTGTACGGCCAAAATCGCCTAGGCGGTTAAAGGCTATTTTGAGTAAGTAAGTTTCAAACGATTTTTTTACCAACATGAGTCATGTTAAATTAACAAGGAAGAACCAGTTAACTTAACATGAGCTAGTGTTAGTTTAACGTTACCTGTAGTGCTCTTTTAACAGGAAGTTAATTTAACAGGCAGTCTCAGTAATTTAACAGTAAATCTAAGTCATATTAAATTGTTCTTGAAAAATAATAACCTGAAAAGTGTGCAGCTATAGTAAAAGGCTAGTCAGTTCACGCTTCTACTTTTAAAAGTGAGAATTTGGTACCTAATATTATGAAACGAAACTGTTTATTTCATACAGTGTTCCTAAATAATTTTTATTATTACATACATAATGCACTGCTTATAAGACTACTAAAACAAAATTGATTTTTTTTATCTTATTAGTTGCAATAGTAAGTTCCATAAAACCGAGTATTCAATAGAAGGTGCGCGTTATAGACGTATCAAAAATCAAATATATATAACTAATAGCTAATAAAAACTGTAGAAGAAATGAAATTCACAAAACTAGTTATACATTTGTAAAAGTTAAAATTCAAATGTTAAACTATGTGTTTCCTTAGATGTTAAATCAGAAGAAGAAGCATCCACAATTGCCGATCAAAACTAATACATATCATGAAGCTTAAAAGCTTAAGGAATTCAATATGGAACTAAACAATATATATTAGGCACAATGACCGTCATAAATCTGAATAACAAGTTGAAAACAAATACATATCATTTTAACCTAATTGTTAGATATTTTATAAGAAAGAGAAAAGTATTTACATAAACTTAAATAAAAATTAAGGAAAAACAAAACGCTGAACATTAATAAAAAAAATTAAAAACCTACACTCTTCTGTTTGTTACTGATACGTTTAAGTTCGCTAATTAATGTTTTCAAACACCCTAATCTACTATACGTATGTTATATGGCTAATCGGCGGTTAACTTGACAGCTAATAGTGCTGTTAGCCACCGACGGACGTAAGAACGCCGACAAGTTCTACGTTCTTGCGGTCATAAGTAACTCGGCTTTAAATGTACGAAGCACGATTAGCGTAAAAAGGATTTTATGAAAACCAAACTAAAACAAAAAAATGTTATCCTTTCTGGCATATCCACATTCAAAGACCTGTAGGTACTTAAAGTTATTTACAGAATTTTGAAACAGTTTTCTACGAGGTAACTGTCACAAAGGCTGCAACTAACTTTAAAGCGTTCAGCAGAATCAGCCCGTCAATACGCCAGTTACGTGACGTACGTCAATTTTAGAGCAAATTCTATTTTGACGTATCCATCGTATCTGGTGTTACGCATACAAACACCCGCGCCCACTTTGCTGTCAGTTGTTTCAAAGGACTGACGGACTGATTCTGCTGAACGTTTTCTCAAGCATACTTTCAAACAGGGTTGCCGAAATTGGGCATTTTGGACCAAATCTGGTCCGATAAACTTATTTTGGGTCGTTGGGCGCCTAATTGAAATTTTGGGTCGTTTTCTAAGCGGGCACAATCATGCCTATTCCAAAAACGGTGCAAAACGTTTCACCTTTTCATACATTTCGCTCACAAATTATATCAGAGGGAGAAAATCCGCAAAGTGAGAAATTATTTAGAATCGGCTTGATTACAACATATCAATAGTAAGAAAATAAATACATTTAAAGTTTTTTGTTGACAAGCAAACTTTTTTGGACTTTTTTTTTGGATTTGGTCGGTAATTTGGCCGGACATTTTTTTAGTGGCAACCCTGCTTTCAAAATTTAAATGCCCGATAAAAACATTTTTTTATAGAAAATTTCTGTTTACTTATTGGGAATAATTTTAAAGTTTACTTGAGGAAACGGGCCTAAAAGAGTTGAAGGCAGATTGGATTTCATAGATTTAATATTAATAACAAATATAATCGACCGCTTTTTTGGCATACATATCTTTGATGCCTATGCAAAGTCCCCTATCTGCCAGATGCAAAACGTCCCAAATGACGAAAGTGGCAAAAATAAGATTTAGTAACACTGCATTCCAGGCATCGAGTTTTATCTATAAAAATAATAAATTTGCAAAAAAAAAAAACGCTAAACTGCCTAGCAATTGTTAAGGGTGTAGTTCAATTTTATTTGCAAAACCACCCATCGCTTAAAAGGGGTATTACACGATATGTTTTGTCAGATGTAAATGATAATTTGTGTAAACACAAAAGAGAAAGGTCTTTGACAAATGATATGTACGAACATAAGAAATGGAATGGTTTCTATTTTCATCTGACATATGGATCGAAAACGTGACTGGTACAGATGACAATACATATCGTGTAAAACAACCTTCACAAGCAATTTCTTTAACCGCTTCGGTGCAGACACATTAGTTCTGTGTCCGAAAATCCATCTGATGTGGAGCCTGGAAACTCCGAAACGCGTCATGGTATCCATCGCTGTGTAAATCTTTGTCAATTTGAATGTCAATGAATGAATGAATTTTCTCTAAGTATCACAATTCATAAAACCTTCAGTAAATTTCAGCCATTTTATTTGCAAACCCGTCTATAGGCAAAATAATTTCACAAAAAGCATAACTTTAGTTCAGTTCTAGGTTATTCAGGTAAAGATCATATTTTAAAAACAAATTTGATTACTTTAAGATAGGTGGTGTTGCAATTGGTTGACATGTGGTTTTGCAAAGGCATCGACGATATAATTTTTAAGTTTTATTTAAACAAAAAAAAAAAATGGGAAAAATTAAATTTACGTATTAAGTATTTTAAGATTGTTCGATGTTGTATTCTAAAAGTTGTTTAATTATAATATATATAAATCTTGTTACTTAATGTTTTTCTTCCTTATTACTGAAATATGTATATTGTTAAAAATTCTAAATATTTAACTAAACATATTTTTAAAGATCTCAATGTTTTAATTTTTTAAGGTAATGGGGCATAGTCATAGTCGAAATAATAGGGGTATTCGCTCTTAAGTGTATGTGAAGTTACAAGGGTCTAGAAAGTACACAAAATACAATTGCAATAACAAATCACTCAGAAATTGCTGTTAAACTATTATCACAACCCTACAACATTTGCAGATGATTGTAGAAATCAAGTAGTGTAAGTGTAAGATCAGTGTAAGCTTTTGACAGTTGAATTTGAGGTTATGTTTCTCAAATTGATAGATTTTTTGTTTATACATTTGGCAACTACTCTTTTCTGTGCTTCTTGGAATTTTGCGTGCGCAGTTTTTTTTATCAAAATAAAAATCATCTGATTGTTGTAACCCCATGATAACAAGGTGCGCTCACGGTCATCTAAGTTACACTTACAATTGTACATTGCATACACTAAAGAGGGAATACCACTAATGTAGATACTAAAGAGAGCGTCAGCTTTTTCGACAGATACACTGTTGGACATGATGTCTAAAAGCTCACGCTAGCTTTAGTACCTACTTTTATCTCGACTATGACTATGCCTCAATGTTTCCGACAAATAAAAAACCGAAATAATTTCAAACAATTTTGCGTCCTCCCTTTTCATGTTTTAAAGAAATTTTTAAAATTTTGGTTATTTCACTAGAACTGCAAATCGTTGCAAAATAATTCAGCTATATGTAATGTTTTATGTCATTGTGAAAGGTTATTTGTAAAAATGAGCTCTTTATAAAATACGCTTTTTACACTGTTTATGATAAATGTGCAGTGCGAATGATGTTATTATTTTCTTAACTTATCTTTACCTTGATTTTTTTTTTAATTTTTTGAAACGGTCTAATATATGTACTTAAATTTCGAAGCTTTTAATTTTGGATGTATGTATTAACAAACAAGGCACTTTCCTAAATCAACACAGCAAGTGAGTTGTATCAAAAGTATTATTAAAGATTTAAACGTTTAAGTAAAAAGCGTGTGAATGATAACCAAAAACCACCAATAGTTATTTTAAGTATTTTTTTATTCAATTTCTGTAAGTTGATAACCAAAAATAATAAAAAAAGAACTAATAAGCATAAACGTATATATATACTGATTTCAGTTCCTACAAATACAACCATTTACTGTTTTTTTTTGGGATTAATATTATTAATTTTTTAAGTATTTTCTGTTTAAAATAATTATTAACATAAAAATTTATTTAAAAAAAAAAAAAAACTACTATGTAAAAAAAACAAACAAAAAATGAACTATATAAATGTAGAGAAAAAAATTTATAAATTAAGTTAAATATATATTTGTGTTATAAAATAAGAAAAAATATATAAATACATATCAATGTTTCAAAAGCATAGACAAATACAACAATGGACAAGGAAGAAGCAATTAAGTATACATCAATATAACATATCATACATAGAAAAATACAAAAAGTATATTTAATAAACGAAGAAAAACTTTAAAGAAATTGTAGTTTGATTTTCTCTTAAAAACGGGTAAAGATATTCAGCATCTACAGAGCGCTTGTTACAAAGGGTTGGCTTCACTTCAATGAAGTATTTCGACGAGCATAATATATTGAACAATGATTTAAAATATTATACCTGCTGCATCAGCTCCAAGAAGATTTATTACAGTTACACTGTAAAAAAAATGAGCCTAAATTTTAAATCCGTCTCAAGTTTAAGCGATTTTTTTAAACTTTTTTTGGAATATTTCAAACCTTCCATATACCTACAAAGACTTTCAATTTCTTTTGGTTTCGATTTAAGATCTAAGGCTCACTTGCACAACGGCGAGTTATCTTTTTAACTCAGAGTTAATTTGAAAATTTGTCAAAAACGTATGAGTTTAACCTCTCATTTGACATTAACTCTGAGTTAAAAAAGATAACTCGCAGTCGTGCAAGTAGGCCTAAATGATATAGCAGCCTAAATTTTTTTTATGTTTTTTGGAAATTAATTGCATTTTGCCTACAAAAACTTTGTGTGTGGCATAGCTCAGTGGTAGAGCAGTCGGCTGTGACTCCTGACCGCTTCCGTTCGAATCCTGCCAGATGCCACATTTTTTTTTTATTTTTAAAACTTATCGGTTTGAAATTTAAACTTTTTTGGTTTGAAAATTAAAAAAAGTTTAAATTTCAAACCGAAAAGATTTGAAAATAAAATAAAATTTGGCATCTGGCAGGATTCGAACGAAATTAATTCTCAAACCATGCGAATATGGAAGAGATTGAGACATACATAAAAAAATACGTACCCTGTTTTAGCCTCCAAAATTTAGTTGTGGGCTTTCGAAGTTCGAAAACAGACCCGAAAGTTCAAAGTACCACATGAAGGCTCAAAAAATTTAAGTGGATTTTTGTTTACTCTAATATTCAAAAACGACAAAACTATAGTCGAAGATATCAGATATAGACTTTGGGCAAGATTGGTGATCGGAGTATCTACCCCACAATAATTTTTCTATTTTCGTGTTCGATTAACATTTGGTACTTTCACAGGATGTAACAAAATCTATATCTCGACCTCAAGAACACAATGCGACAACTGTCTATGAACTTCTTCTTTTTTTTATAAGAACAATAATCCACACGAACGAATCGTCTCTAGACGTTTCGTCTAGTAATTTTATTCTGATAAGAATTCTAAACTATTCTGTCAGCCTGCCAAAAAAATGTTCCCAAAATTTTAAAACTTCGAAAAAAATACAAACTTGGAAAAATTGAACTGATTCTTGTCGCGCACTCGATGTTTTCCCGTATATGCGCCAGGGTTGGGCATTTTTGCACTACCACAAATTTTTTTGTGATAATTTCTTTAGTGATAGTTAAAATCAAAAATCACTATCACTAAATTTTTAGTAATAGTGGGGAGTCGACTTTATAATAATACCTTACCCTTGCGAAATTTCCAACGATACTTGGCATAAACATTCAGAAAGACTTCTTCCTTTAACTCACCTTTTTCATATTTTTAGTGATAGTAGTTTTTGATTTTAACTGTGACTGAAAAAATTATCGCTAAAAAATTAGTGGTAGTGCAAAAATGTCCAACCTTGCTTAGTTTTATGTTAAAATCGGAAGGGAGCTAAAACTATCTAACGTTTTGACATAAGCACACTCGATTAACACTAAACATGTTTTTTATGGTTTTTTGAAGCATTTTTTTTTTAAATTTTTCGCAATATAAACGCTAGTTTTGTAATCCTAACAAGACTACTAACCCAATTATATTAAGTTTATTTTAAACATTTTCCTATGTCACCCATTCCCATGCGGTGCGTGTGATTTTCTTAATGAGCATCATTGTTACTCTAAATCTTCCTGCCATCTATTCATGCATAATGAGAAATTTTCATTAACGAGCATCATCATGCTATTGTTTAAAAAATGTCAACTAATATTTAACTAGGCATGATATTTTGTAAGATGCATAATACCTAGTTAATTTCAGAGTTGGGCATTATTGCAGTACAATATGTATTATGTACATATTTACAGGGGCCCAGAATAACTGAGATTTTTTGCTTTACCTCGAATACCAACGAGCTGCCATGTGTAATTTATGCAACAGCTCATAAGAATCAGTTCAGTTTTTCAAAGTTTGTATTTTTTTCGAAGTTTTAAAATTCTGGGAACATTTTTTTGACAGGCTGACAGAATAGTTTAGAATTCTTATCAGAACAAGACGAAACGTCTAGAGACGATTCGTTCGTGTGGATTATTGTTCTTATAAAAAAAAGAAGAGGTTCATAGACAGTTGTCGCATTGTGTTCTTGAGGTCGAGATATAGATTTTATGGCATCCTGTGAAAGTACCAAATGTTAATCGAACACGAAAGATATCGATAATATGTATAAAGGTTCCCCAGCCAAAGTTTTCCTTTTTGCTAGGTTTTCTCTGAAATTTTATTATTATTATTATAAGGCCTTATTACACCGCGACCACTTACACGATATATTGTGTGACCTTTCAGCTTATTGCTGCATTCGGAGGCTCTTTATAAATTTGAGCACCTCCTCAGTTTTTTTATTCCATATCACAAACGGATTGAGAGTGACCCCACCTAGGTAGCAAACTCTCTTTCTTGCTAACGCAATGCATTCGCAGAGTATATGAACCGGTGTTTCATCATCCAGTTCACAAAACCGACAAATTGTTGTATCTGACAGATTTAGCTTACTCGAGTGATAATGTAGACCGCAATGTTTCTTATAATACCCAGTGAGGGTTCTTAGATCCACCCTTCTTAGATTAGTGAGTCTGGCCGATGCCCTTTGTGAGGGTTCTATAAAGAGTTTGGCCTGCCTCTGTCCTAGGCTGCTAAGCCAATACTGCCTAAACTGTTTGTTTTCCCAGTTGCTTATGGGCTACTTTACGTGAGCCTTGGTGGGTTCCGGACCATAAAATGCTGTTAGAGCAGTATGGAAAGTTGTATGTGGTCAGAGGGCACTGTCACGGGCTGTAGCCTTCACTTCAGCTCAGAAACATCAAGGGCCGTAAAACTGTGAATATCTTGTGATCAACATTAGACCGTCCGAAATTTTATTAGGATGCAAATGCGGCTTAGATTTAATAAATGCGTGATAAATATATTTCCCATACAGGACTTGTTTTATTGTTCAATAACTTAGTTGAGAGAGTAAGTGTAAAATTTAATTTAAGAATAAAGTTTTAGTACAAGTATATTTTTGTTCTAAATTTACAAACATACATATTTACAAGTGAGAATCTTCGCATAAAAATTATACCACTAATTTCATAAACACCTATTATAGGTGTAAAGCCACAGAGTTTTTCAATCGAAAGATTATGAAAAGAGCATTAAAATACATTTTGAGTAGTTCCAAAGTGCAGCTGCATTATTGGCAGTTAAATGGCAACGTTTAGTTTAACTTGGTCGGCAATAACACGACTAAACCAAAAAATTTAAAATGAAATTTAAACCGAGCCTACGATATGAACCATTGGCTAGGAAGTTCGAAAAAAAATTAAATAATGGAACCACTTTTGTAATCCTATTTTCTGTACGAATATCCTCCATTGGCGTCATAACTTTGCGGAATAGTTGCTGGTACTGAAGCTGCGTAGCTACCGCCGGAGAGGCTCGATTTAGGTGGCGCGCCATATGAAGAAGACGGTGGAGCAGGAGGCGCACCATATCCGGTTGGAACTCCATACGATGTTGGAGGAGGTGCCGGTTTTGGTGGAGCGAATGGTTTAGAGTAGGACTTTGATGGTGGTAAATATGAGTTTGATGGCGGAGCTGGTGGTGCACCATAGCCGGTTGACGGCGCTGATGGCGGTGCACCATAGCCCGTTGAGGGCGCTGATGGAGGTGCGCCGTAACTGGATGATGGTGGTGATGGAGGAGCGCCGTAGCTAGGTGATGGCGCCGATGGAGGAGCGCCATAGCTAGGAGAAGGCCCCGAAGGTGGAGCACCATAACTGGGCGAGGGCGCCGAAGGCGGAGCACCATAGCTAGGTGAGGGCGCGGCTGGAGGACCTTTTGGAGGACCATAAAACTCAACTGGAGATTGGGGCGCTGTAAAAATTCCTGCAGGTACTTTAGCAGGCCGTTTCTTTGGAGGTGGTTCTGGTGCACCATAACTTGAAGAGGGTTTGCTCGGTGGACTGGGGGGAGCACCATAACTAGGAGATGGAGGTGCCCCATAACTAGGGGAAGGAGGCGCCCCGTAGCTGGAAGATGGTGGTGCTGGAGGTGCACCATAACTGGGAGAAGGTTTGCTGGGTGGACTTGGAGGAGCACCATAGCTGGATGACGGTGGTGGACCATAACTTGGAGAAGGTTTGCTTGCTGGTTTAGGTGGAGGACCATAGCTGGGAGAAGGTTTGCTGGGTGGTGCACCATAGCTTGGGGATGGCGGCGGTCCATAGCTTGGAGCAGGTTTGCTGGGTGGTGCGCCATAGCTAGGGGATGGTGGAGGCCCATAGCTTGGCGCTGGTTTGCTCGGCGGTGGTCCATAACTTGGGGCGGGTTTGCTGGGTGGAGCGCCATAACTTGGCGATGGCGGCGGCCCATAGCTTGGAGCGGGTTTGCTAGGTGGGGGTCCATAGCTTGGCGCTGGTTTGCTGGGTGGAGGGCCATAGCTTGGCGATGGCGGCGGCCCATAGCTTGGCGCTGGTTTGCTCGGCGGTGGTCCATAACTTGGGGCGGGTTTGCTGGGTGGAGCGCCATAACTTGGCGATGGCGGCGGCCCATAGCTTGGAGCGGGTTTGCTAGGTGGGGGTCCATAGCTTGGCGCTGGTTTGCTGGGCGGAGGACCATAGCTTGGCGATGGCGGCGGCCCATAGCTTGGAGCGGGTTTGCTAGGTGGAGGTCCATAGCTTGGCGCTGGTTTACTGGGTGGCGGTCCATAGCTTGGTGCTGGTTTGCTGGGCGGAGGACCATAGCTTGGTGATGGCGGCGGTCCATAGCTGGGAGCCGGTTTGCTGGGAGGCGCTCCATAGCTTGATGATGGTGGCGGTCCATAGCTTGGTGACGGAGGCGGTCCATAGCTTGGAGCAGGTTTGCTGGGTGGCCCATATACAGGTGGAGGTGGCGGCGCTGGTGCGGGTGGCGCGCCGTATGGACCACCAGAGGGTGCACTGGGAGCATAATCATTCTGCGGAGCATTATATGATGTGGCTGGACCTGAGGCCGGTGGCAAATAAGAACTAGGAGGAGCT